>JAJFZO010000093.1:0-5000 GCA_021397835.1 Moringa oleifera
CTGGGCGAGCAGCCCATGCTGTGCCTGCTGGGGGCTGCCTGGGCATTCCACCCATGCCCAGGGTCCGTGCAACATGGCTGCCCTAGCTCGTACACTGGGAAGTCAGTCGAGGGGCAGGGACGAGAGGGCTGGCTTGCGATGGGCGCCCACGGCCTGGCTGGCGCACCCACTGCTGCCGCACGCTGGGCTAGCAGCCCATGCCGTGCCTGCTGGGGGCTGCCTGGGTGAGCAACCCGTGCCCAGGGTTGTGCGACGCGGCCCCCGTGGCACGCTCGCTGGGCACTACGTCGAGGGACAGGGATGTGGGGGCTGGCTCGCGTTGGGCGCCCGTGGCCTGGCTGGCGCGCCCACCGCTGCCGTACGCTGGGAGAACAGCCCATGCCGTGCCTGCTGGGGGCAGCCTGGGCGTGCTACCCGTGCCCAGGGTCCATTCGACGTGGTTCCCCTGGCTCACACGCTGGGAAGTCAGTCGAGGGGCAGGGACGAGGGGACTGGCTCGCGATGGGCACCCGCGGCCTGACTGGCGCGCCAACCGCTGCCGCACGCTGGGTGAGCAGCGCATGCCATGCCTGCTGGGGGCTGCCTGGGCGTGCCACTCGTGCCCAGGGTCCGTTCGACGTGGCTCCCCTGGCTCGCACACTGGGAAGTCAGTTGAGGGGCAGGGACGAGGGGGCTGGCTCGCGATGGGCGGTCGCGGCCTGGCTTGCGCGTCCACCTCTGCAACACACTGGGCGAGCAGCCCATGCCATGCCTGATGGGGGCTGCCTGGGCATGCCACCCGTGCCCAGGGTCAATGCGACGCGGGACCCCTGGCTCTCACGCTGGGCAGTCTGTCGAGGGGCAGGGACAAGTGGGCTGGCTCGCGATTGGAGCCTGCAGCCTGGCTGGCGCGCCCACCGCTGCCGCACGCTGGCTGAGCAGCCCATGCCGTGCCTCCTGGGAGCTTCCTGGGTGTGCCATCCATGCCCAGGGACCATGAGATGCGGCACCCCTGGCTCGCACGCTGGGCAGTCAGTCGAGGGGCAGGGACAAGGGGGCTTGCTCTCGATGGGCGCCTGTGGCCTGGCTGGCGCGCCCACCGCTGCCTTGCACTGGGTGAGCAGCCCATGCCGTGCCTGCTGGGGGCTTCCTGGGCATGCCACCCGTGCCCAGGCAACGTGCGACGCAGCCCCCCTGGCTCGCTCGCTGGGAACTACGTCGAGGGACAGGGACGTGGAGGCTGGCTCGCGATGGGCGCCCGCGGCCTGGCTGGCGCGCCAACCGCTGCCCCATGCTGGGGAAGCAGCCCATGCCATGCCTGCTGGAGGCTGCCTGGGCGTGCCACCAGTGCCCAGGGTCCGTGCGACGCGGCACCCCTGGCTCGCACGCTTGGCAGTCAGTCGAGGGGCAGGGACGAGGGGGCTGGCTACCGCTGTCGCACGCTGGGCACTTGGCCCATGCCGTGCCTGCTGGGGACTGCCTGGGAATGCCTCCTGTGCCCAGTGTCTGTGCGACATGGCTCCCCTGGCTCGCTCGCTGGGCACTTGGTCGAGGGACAGGGACGAGGTGGCTGGCTCGCGATTGGCGCCAGTCGCCTGGCTTGCGCGCCCACCTCTACCGCACGCTTGGCACTTGGCCCATGCCGTGCCTGCTGGGGGCTGCCTGAGCATGTTCCTGTTCCCATAGTCCATGCGACGCGGCTCCCCTGGCTCGCTTGCTGGGCACTAAGTTGAGGGACAGGGACGTGGGGGCTGGTTCGCGTTGGGCACCCGCGGCCTGGCTGGCGCGCCCACCACTGCCGCACGCTGGGCGAGCAGCCCATGCCATGCCTGCTGGTGGCTGCCTGGGCGTGCTACCCCAGCCCAGGGTCCATGCGACACGGCTCCCCTGGCTCACTTGCTGGGAACTTAGTCGAGGGAGAAGGACGAAGGGGCCGGGTCGCGAAGGGCGCCCGCCGCCTGGCTGGCGCTGCCACCACTACCGTACGTTGGGAACTTGGCCCATGCCGTGCCTGCTGGGGGCTGCCTGGGCATGCCTCCTGTGCCCAGTTTCTGTGTGACACGGCTCCCCTGGCTCGCTTGCTGGGCACTTAGTAGAGGGACAGCGACGAGGTGGCTGGCTGGCGAATGGCGCCCGTCGCCTGGCTTGCGCGCCCACCTCTACCACACGCTGGGCACTTGGCCCATGCCATGCCTGCTGGGGGTTCCCTAAGCATGCTTCCTGTTCCCATGGTCCATGCAACGCTGCTCCCCTGGCTCGCTCGCTGGGCACTAAGTTGAGGGACAGCGACGAGGGGTCTGGCTCACGATGGGCGCCTGTGGCCTGGCTGGCGTGCCCACCGCTGCCGCACGCTGGGCACTTGACCAATGCCGTGCCTGCTGGGGGCCACCTGGGCATGCCTCCCATGCCCAGGATCCATTCAACGTGGCTCCCCTGGCTCGCTTGCTGGGCACTTAGTCGAGGGACAGGGACTAGGGGGCTGGCTCGCGATGGGCGCCTGTGGCCTGGCTGGCGCGCCCACCGCTGCCGCACGCTGGGAACTTGGCCCATGCCGTGCCTGCTGGGGGCTGCCTGGGCATACCTCCCATGCCCAGGGTCCATGCGACATGGCTCCCCTGGCTCGCTCGCTTGGCACTTAGTCGAGGGACAGGGACGAGGGGGCTGGCTCGCGTTGGGCGCCTGTGGCCTGGCTGGCGCGCCCACCGCTGCCGCACGCTGGGCACTTTCCCCATGTCGTTCCTGCTGGGGGCTTTCTGGGAATGCCTCCCGTGCCCAGGATCCACTCAACGTGGCTCCCCTGGCTCACTCGCTGGGCCCTTAGTCAAGGGGCAGGGATGAGGGGGCTGGCTCGCGAGGGGCACCCGCGGCCTTGGTGGCGCGCCCAGCTCTACCGCACGCTGGGCACTTGACCCATGCCGTGCATACTAGGGGCTGCCTGGGCATGCCTCTCGTGCCCATTATCTGTACAACACGGCTCCCCTTGCTCGCTCGCTGGGCAGTTAGTCAAGGTAAGGGACGAGGGGGCTGGCTCGCGATGGGCGCCTGTGGCCTGGCTGGCACGGCCTCCTCTGCCGCACGCTTGGCGCTTGGCAAAAGCCGTGCCTGCTTGGGACTACCTGGGCATGCCTCCTGTGCCCAGGGTCCATGCGAAGTGGATCCCCCGGCTCGCTCGCTGGGCACTTAGTCGAGGGACAGGGATGTGGGGGCTGGTTCGTGATGGGCGCCCGCAGCCTGGCTGGCGCCCCCACCGCTGCCGCAGGCTGGGTGAGCAGCCCATGCTGTGCCTGCTGGGGGCTGCCTGGGCATGCCTCCTGTGCCCAGAGTCCGTGGGACACCACTCCCCTGGCTCGCTCGCTGGGCACTAAGCCGAGGGACAGGTACGATGGGGCTGGCTCGCGAGGGGCACCCGTGGCCTTGGTGGCGCGCCCAGCTCTACCGCACGCTGGGCACTTGACCCATGCCGTGCATACTAGGGGCTGCCTGGGCAAGCCTCTCATGCCCATTATCTGTACAACGCGGCTCCCCTTGCTCGCTCGCTGGGCAGTTAGTCAAGGTAAGGGACGAGGGGGCTGGCTCGCGATGGGCGCCTGTGGCCTGGCTGGCACGGCCTCCTCTGCCGCACGCTTGGCGCTTGGCAAAAGCCGTGCCTGCTTGGGACTACCTGGGCATGCCTCCTGTGCCCAGGGTCCATGCGATGTGGATCCCCCGGCTCGCTCGCTGGGCACTTAGTCGAGGGACAGGGATGTGGGGGCTGGTTCGCGATGGGCGCCCGCAGCCTGGCTGGCGCCCCCACCGCTGCCGCAGGCTGGGTGAGCAGCCCATGCTGTGCCTGCTGGGGGCTGCCTGGGCATGCCTCCTGTGCCCAGAGTCCGTGGGACACCACTCCCCTGGCTCGCTCGCTGGGCACTAAGCCGAGGGACAGGTACAATGGGGCTGGCTCGCGATGGGCGCCCGTGGCCTGGCTGGCGCGCCCACCTCTACCGCACGCTGGGCACTTGGCCCATGCCGTGCCTGCTGGGGGCTGCCTGGGCATGCCTTCCGTTCCCAGGGTCCATGCGACGCGGCTCCCCCGGCTCGCTCGCTGGGCACTTAGTCGAGGGGCAGGGACGTGGGGGCTGGTTCGCGATGAGCGCCCGCGGCCTGGCTGGCGCGCCCACCGCTGCCGCACGCTGGGTGAGCAGCCCATGCCGTGCCTGCAGGGGGCTGCCGGGGCATGCCACCTGTGCCCAGGGTTCGTGCAACACGGCACCCCTGGCTCGCACGCTGGGCAGTCAGCCGAGGGGCAGGGACGAGGGGGCTCGCTACCGCTGCCGCATGCTGGACGAGCAGCCCATACCGTGCCTTCTGGGAGCTGCCTGGGCGTGCCACCCATGCCCAGGGTCTGTGCGACATGGCCCCCCTGGCTCGCTCGCTGAGCACTATGTCGAGGGACAGGGACGAGAGGGCTGGCTCGCGATGGGCGCCCGCTTCCTGGCTGGCGCACCCACCGCTGCCTCACGCTGGGTGAGCAGCCCATGCTGTGCCTGCTGGGGGCTGCCTGGGAGTGCCACCCATTCCCAGGGTCTGTGTGACGCGACACCCATTGCTTGCATGCTGGGCAGTCAGTCGAGGGGCAGCGACGAGGGGGCTGGCTTGCGATGGGTGCACGGGGCCTGGCCGGCGCGCCCACCGCTGCCGCACGCTGGGCGAGCAGCCCATGCCATGCCTGCTGGTGGCTGCCTGGGCGTGCCACCCCAGCCCATGGTCCATGCGACACGGCTTCCCTGGCTCGCTCGCTGGGAACTTAGTCGAGGGAGAAGGACGAAGGGGCTGGGTCGCGAAGGGCGCCCGTCGCCTGGCTGGCGCTGCCACCACTACCGCACGTTGGGCACTTGGCCCATGCCGTGCCTGCTGGGGGCTGCCTGGGCATGCCTCCTGTGCCCAGTGTCTGTGCGACATGGCTCCCCTGGCTCGCTCGCTGCGCACTTAGTCGAGGGACAGGGACGAGGTGGCTGGCTCGCGAATGGCGCCCGTCGCCTGGC
>JAJFZO010000093.1:12500-62500 GCA_021397835.1 Moringa oleifera
TTGCTGGGCACTTAGTCGAGGGAGAGGGACGTGCAGGCTGGCTCGCGATGGGCGCCCGCGGCCTGGCTGGCGCGCCCACCACTGCCGCACGCTTGGCGAGTAGCCCATACCGTACCTGCTGGGGGCTGCCTTGGCATGCCACCTGTGCCCAGGGTCCATTCGACGTGGCCCCCCTGGCTCGTTCGCTGGGAACTACGTCGAGGGACAGGGACATGGGGGCTGGGTCGCAATGGGCGCCGGCAGCCTTGCTGGCGTGCCCACCGCTGCCGCACGCTGGGTGAGCTGCCCATGCCGTGCCTGCTGGGGGCAACCGGGGCGTGCCACCCGTGCCCACGGACCATGCGACGCGGCCCCCCTGGCTCGCTCGCTGGGCACTCAGTCGAGGGACAGGGACGTGGGGGCTGGCTCGCGATGGGCGCCGGCAGCCTTGCTGGCATGCCCACCGCTGCCGCACGCTGGGCGAGCAGCCCATGCCGTGCCTGCTGGGGACTGCCGGGGCGTGCCCACCGCTGCCGCACCCTGGGTGAGCAGCCCATGCCGTGCCTGCTGGGGGCTACCGGGGCATGCCACCCATGCCCACGGTGCGTGCGACGCAGCCCCCCTGGCTCGCTCGCTGGGCACTTAGTCGAGGGACAGGGATGTGGGGGCTGGCTCGCGATGGGTGACCGCGGCCTGGCTGGCCCGCCGACCGCTGCCGCACACTGGGTGAGCAGCCCATGCCGTGCCTGCTGGGGGCTGCCTGGGCATGCCACTCGTACCCAAGGACCATGCGACGTGTCACCCCTGGCTCGCACGCTGGGCAGTCAGTCGAGGAGATGGGACGAGGGGGCTGGCTCACGATGGGCGCCCACGGCCTGGCTGGCGCGCCCACCACTTCAGCACGCTGGGCGAGCAGCCCATGCCATGCCTGATGGGGGCTGCCTGGGCGTGCCACCCGTGC
This sequence comes from Moringa oleifera, assembly GCA_021397835.1. NCBI lineage: Eukaryota > Viridiplantae > Streptophyta > Magnoliopsida > Brassicales > Moringaceae > Moringa > Moringa oleifera. The sequence continues at coordinate 13,441 of JAJFZO010000093.1, forward strand.
CCAGGGTCCGTGCGACGTGGCCCCCCTGGCACTCTCACTGGGCACTACGTCGAGGGACAGGGATGTGGGGGCTGGCTCGCGATGGGCGCCGGAGGCCTTGCTGGCGCGCCCACCGCTGCCGCACGCTGGGCGAGCTACCCATGCCGTGCCTGCTGGGGGCAGCCGGGGCGTGCCACCCATGCCCACGGACCATGCGACGCGGGTCCCCCGGCTCGCTCGCTGGGCACTTAGTCGAGGGACAGGGACGTGGGGGCTGGCTCACGATGGGCGCCCGCGGCCTGGCTGGCCCCCCCACCGCTGCCGCACGATGGGTGAGCAGCCCATGCGGTGCCTGCTGGGGACTGCCTGGGCCTGCCACTCATGCCCAAGGTCCGTGCGACGCGGCCCCCCTGGCTCGCACGCTGGGCAGTCAGTCGAGGAGATGGGACGAGGGGGCTGGCTCGCGATGGGCACCTGCGGCCTGGCTGGCGCGAACACCACTGCCGCACGCTGGGTGAGCAGCCCATGCTGTGACTGCTGGGGGCTGCCTGGGTGTGTGACCCGTGCCCAGGATCTGTTCGACGCGGCCCCCCTTGCTCGCTAGCTGGGCACTTAGTCGAGGGACAGAGATGTGGGGGCTGGCTCGCGATGGGCGCCTGCGGCCTGGCTGGCCTGCCCACCGCTGCTGCACACTGGGCGAGGAGCCCATTCCGTGCCTGCTGGGGGCTGCCTGGGCGTGCCACTCATGCTCAGGGTCCATGTGATGCAGCACCCCTGGCTCGCACGCTGGGCAGTCATTCGAGGAGATGGGACGAGGGCGCTAGATCACGATGGGCGCATGCGGCCTGGCTGACGCTCCCACCACTGCCGCGCGCAAGGCGAGCAGCCCATGCGGTGCCTGCTGGGGGCTTCCTGGGCGTGCCACCCATGCCCAGGATCCGTGCGACGCGGTCCCCCTGGCTCACTCACTGGGCACTTAGTCGAGGGACAGTGATGTGGGGGCTGGCTCGCGATGGGCATCGGCGGCCTTGCTGGCGAACCCACTGCTGCCGCACGCTGGGCGAGCAGTCTATGCCGTGCCTGCTGGCGGATGTTGGGGCATGCCACCAGTGCCCAGGGTCCGTGTGACGTGGCCCCCCTGGCTCGCTCACTGGGAACTTAGTCGAGGGACAGGGACATGGGGGCTGGCTCGCGATGTGCGCCGGCGGCCTTGCTGGCGCGCCAACCGCTGCAGCACGCTGGGCGAGCATCCCATGCCATTCCTGCTGGGGGCTGCCGGGTCGTGCCACCCAAGCCAGGGTCCATGCGACGCGGCCCCCCTGGCTCGCTTGCTGGGCACTTAGTCGAGGGACAGGGACGTGTGGGCTGGCTCGCGATGGGAGCCCACGGCCTGGCTGGCGCGCCCACCGCTGCCGCACGCTTGGAGAGTAGCCCATACCATACCTGCTAGGGGCTGCTTGGGCATGCCACCTGTGTCCAGGGTCCGTTCGACGCGGCCCCCCTGGCTCGTTCGCTGGGAACTACGTCGAGGGACAGGGACATGGGGGCTGGGTCGCGATGGGCGCCGGCAGCCTTGCTGGCGCGCCAACCGCTGCCGCACGCTGGGCGAGCATCCCATGCCATTCCTGCTGGGGGCTGCCGGGTCGTGCCATCGGTGCCCAGTGTCCATGCGACGCGGTCCCCCTGGCTCGCTCGCTGGGCACTTAGTCGAGGGACAGGGACGTGGGGGCCGGCTCGGATCGGCGTCCGCGGCCTGGCTGGCGCGCCGACCGCTGCCGCACGCTGGGCGAGTAACCCATGCCGTGCCTGCTGAGGGCTGCCTGGGCATGCAACCGTGCCCAGGGTCCATGAGACACAGCCCCCCTGGCTCGCTCGCTGAGCACTTAGTCGAGGGACAGGAACGTGGGGACGGGCTCGCGATCGGCTCCCGCGGCCTGGCTGGCATGCCCACCGCTGCGGCACTCTGGCTGAGAAGTCCATGCCATGCCTCCTGGGGGCTGCCTGGGCGTGCCACCCATGCCCAGGGTCCATGCAACGCGGCCCCCCTGGCTCGCTCGCTGGGCACTACGTCGAGGGACGGGGACGTGGGGGCTTGCTCGAGATGGGCGCCGGCAGACTTGCTGGCGCGCCCACCATTGCCGCACGCTGGGCGAGCAGCCCATGCCGTGCCTGCTGGGGGCTGCCGGGGCATGCCACCGGTGCCCAGGGTCCATGCGACGTGGCCCCCCTGGCACGCTCGCTGGGCACTTAGTCGAGGGACAGGGACGTGGGGGCTGGCTCGCGATGGCCGCCCGCTGCCTTGCTGGCGCCCCCACAGCTGCGGCACGCTGGGCTAGCAGCCCATGCTGTGCCTGCTGGGGGCTGCCTTGGTGTCCCATCCATGCCCAGGGTCCATGCAACGTGGCACCCTTGGCTCGCACGCTCGGCAGTCAGTCTAGGGGCAAGGACGAGGGGGCTGGCTCGCAATGGGCGCCCGCGGCCTGGCTGGCGCGCCCACCGCTGCGGCACACTGGGCGAGTAATCCATGCCGTGCCTGCTGAGGGCTGCCTGGGCATGCAACCGTGTGCAGGGTCCATGAGACACAGCCCCGCTGGCTCGCTCGCTGAGCACTTAGTCGAGGGACAGGGACGTGGGGACGGGCTCGCGATCGGCTCCCGCGGCCTGGCTGGCATGCCCACCGCTGCGGCACTCTGGCTGAGAAGTCCATGCCATGCCTCCTGGGGGCTGCCTGGGCGTGCCACCCATGCCCAGGGTCCATGCAACGCGGCCCCCCTGGCTCGCTCGCTGGGCACTACGTCGAGGGATGGGGACGTGGGGGCTTGCTCACGATGGGCGCCGGCAGACTTGCTGGCGCGCCCACCATTGCCGCACGCTGGGCGAGCAGCCCATGCCGTGCCTGCTGGGGGCTGCCGGGGCATGCCACTGGTGCCCAGGGTCCATGCTGTGGCCCCCCTGGCACACTCGCTGGGCACTTAGTCGAGGGACAGGGACGAGGGGGCTGGCTCGCGATGGCCGCCCGCTGCCTTGCTGGCACCCCCACAGCTGCGGCACGCTGGGCGAGCAGCCCATGCTGTGCCTGCTGGGGGCTGCCTTGGTGTCCCATCCATGCCCAGGGTCCATGCGACATGGCACCCTTGGCTCGCACGCTCGGCAGTCAGTCTAGGGGCAAGGACGAGGGGGCTGGCTCGCAATGGGCGCCCGCGGCCTGGCTGGCGCGCCCACCGCTGCGGCACACTGGGCGAGTAATCCATGCCGTGCCTGCTGAGGGCTGCCTGGGCATGCAACCATGCCCAGGGTCCATGAGACGCAGCCCCCCTGGCTCGCTCGCTGAGCACTTAGTCGAGTGACAGGGACGTGGGGACGGGCTCGCGATCGGCTCCCGCGGCCTGGCTGGCATGCCCACCGCTGCGGCACTCTGGCTGAGAAGTCCATGCCATGCCTCCTGGGGGCTGCCTGGGCGTGCCACCCATGCCCAGGGTCCATGCAACGCGGCCCCCCTGGCTCACTCGCTGGGCACTACGTCGAGGGACGGGGACGTGGGGGCTTGCTCGCGATGGGCGCCGGCAGACTTGCTGGTGCGCCCACCATTGCCGCACGCTGGGCAAGCAGCCCATGCCGTGCCTGCTGGGGGCTGCCGGGGCATGCCACCGGTGCCCAGGGTCCATGCGACATGGCCCCCCTGGCACGCTCACTGGGCACTTAGTCGAGGGACAGGGACGTGGGGGCTGGCTCGCGATGGGCGCCCGCGGCTTTGCGGGCGTGCCAACCGCTGCGGCACGCTGGGTGAGCAGCCCATGCCATTCAGTCTGGGGGCTGCCTGGGCATGCCACCCATGCCAAGGGTCAGTGCAACACGGCTCCCCTGGCTTATTCGCTGGGAACTACGTCGAGGGACAGAGACGTGGGGGCTGGGTCGCGATGGGCGCCGGCAGCCTGGCTGGCGCGCCTACCGCTGCCGCACTCTGGGCAAGCAGCTTATGCCGTACCTGCTTGGGGCTGTCTGGGCGTGCCACTCATGCCCAGGGTCCATGGGATGCGGCCCCCCTGGCTCGCTCGCTGAGCAGTTAGTCGAGGGACAGGGACGAGGGGGCTGGCTCGCGATGGGCGCCCGCGGCCTGGCTGGCGCGCCCACCACTGCAGCACGCTGGGTGAGCAGCCCATGCCGTGCCTGCTGGGGGCTGCCGGGGAGTGCCACCGGTGCCCATGGTCTGTGAGACACAGCCCCCCTGGCTCGCTCGCTGGGCACTTAGTCGAGGGACAGGGACGAGGGGGCTGGCTCGCGATGGGCGCCCGCGGCCTTGCTGGCGTGCCCACCGCTGCCGCATGCTGGGTGAGCAGCGCATGCCGTGCCTTCTGGGGGCTGCCTTGGCATGCCACTCCTGCCCAGGATCGGTGCGACACAGCACCCCTGGCTCGCACGCTGGGCAGTCAGTCGAGGGACAGGGACGTGGGGGCTGGCTCGGACGGCGTCCGCGGCCTGGCTGGCGCGCCGACCGCTGCCGCCCACTGGGCGAGTAACCCATGCCGTGCCTGCTGAGGGCTGCCTGGGCATGCAACCATGCCCAGGGTCCATGAGACACAGCCCCCCTGGCTCGCTCGCTGAGCACTTAGTCGAGGGACAGGGACGTGGGGACGGGCTCGCGATCGGCACCCGCGGCCTGGCTGGCACGCCCACCGCTGCGGCACTCTGGCTGAGAAGTCCATGCCATGCATCCTGGGGGCTGCCTGGGCGTGCCACCCATGCCCAGGGTCCATGCAACGTGGCCCCCCTGGCTCGCTCGCTGGGCACTACGTCGAGGGACGGGGATGTGGGGGCTTGCTCGCGATGGGCGCTGGCAGACTTGCTGGCGCGCCCACCATTGCCGCACGCTGGGCGAGCAGCCCATGCCGTGCCTGCTGGGGGATGCCGGGGCATGCCACCGGTGCCCAGGGTCCATGCGACGTGGCCCCCCTGGCATGCTCGCTGGGCACTTAGTCGAGGGACAGGGATGTGGGGGCTGGGTCGCGATGGCCGCCCGCTGCCTTGCTGGCGCCCCCACAGCTGCGGTACGCTGGGCGAGCAGCCCATGCTGTGCCTGCTGGGGGCTGCCTTGGGGTCCCATCCATGCCCAGGGTCCATGCGACATGGCACCCTTGGCTCGCACGCTGGGCAGTCAGTCTAGGAGCAAGGACGAGGGGGCTGGCTCGCAATGGGCGCCCGCGGCCTGGCTGGAGCGCCCACCGCTGCGGCACGCTGGGCGAGTAATCCATGCCGCGCCTGCTGAGGGCAGCCTGGGCATTTAACCATGCCCAGGGTCCGTGAGACACAGCCCCTCTGGCTCGCTCGCTGAGCACTTAGTCGAGGGACAGGGAGATGGGGACGGGCTCGCGATCGGCTCCCGCGGCCTGGCTGGCATGCCCACCGCTGCGGCACTCTGGGTGAGAAGTCCATGCCATGCCTCCTGGGGGCTGCCTGGGCGTGCCACCCATGCCCAGGGTCCATGCAACGCGGCCCCCCTGGCTCGCTCGCTGGGCACTACGTCGAGGGCCGGGGACGTGGGGGCTTGCTCGAGATGGGCGCCGGCAGACTTGCTGGCGCTCCCACCATTGCCGCACGCTGGGCGAGCAGCCCATGCCGTGCCTGCTGGGGGCTGCCAGGGCATGCCACCGGTGCCCAGGGTCCATGCAACGTGGCCCCCCTGGCACACTCGCTTGGCACTTAGTCGAGGGACAGGGACGTGGGGGCTGGCTAGCGATGGGCGCCCACGGCCTGGCTGGCGCGTCCACCACTGCAGCACACTGGGCGAGCAGCCCATGCCGTGCCTGCTGGGGGCTGCCGGGGAGTGCCACCGGTGCCCATGGTCCATGCAACACGGCCCCCCTGGGTCGCTCGCTGGGCACTTAGTCGAGGGACAGGGACGAGGGGGCTGGCTCGCGATGGGCGCCCGCGGCCTTGCTGGTGTGCCCACCGCTGCGGCACGCTGGGTGAGTAGCCCATGCCATTCAGTCTGGGGGCTGCCTGGGCATGCCGCCCGTGCCCAGGGTCCATGCAACACGGCCCCCCTGGCTCGTTCGCTGGGAACTACGTCGAGGGACAGGGACGTGGGGGCTGGCGTGCCCACCGCTGCCGCACTCTGGGCGAGCAGCTGATGCCGTGCCTGCTTGGGGCTGTCTGGACGTGCCACTCATGCCCAGGATCCATGTGATGCGGCCCCCCTGGCTCGCTCGCTGAGCACTTAGTCGAGGAACAGGGACGAGGGGGCTGGCTCGCGATGGGCGCCCGCAGCCTGGCTGGCGCGCCCACCACTGCAGCACAATGGGCGAGCAGCCCATGCCGTGCCTGCTGGGGGCTGCCGGGGAGTTCCACCGGTGCCCATGGTCTGTGAGACGCAGCCCCCCTGGCTCGCTCGCTGGGCACTTAGTCGAGGGACAGGGACGAGGGGGCTGGCTCGCGATGAGCGCCCGCGGCCTGGCTGGCGCCCCCACTGCTGCCGCACTCTGGACGAGTAGCCCATGCCGTGCCTGCTGGGGTTGCCAGGACGTGCCACCCGTGTGCAGGGTCCATGCGACGAGGCCCCCTTGGCCCGCTCGCTGAGCACCTAGTCGACAGACAGGGACGTGGGGGCTGGCTCGGGTGGCGCGCCCACCGCTGCCGCACGGTAGGCGAGCAGCCCATGCCGTGCCTGCTGGGAGCTTCCTGGGCGTGCCAACTGTCCCAGGGTCCATGCGACGCGGCCCCGCTGGCTCGCTCGCTGAGCACTTAGTCGAGGGACTGGGACGTGGGGGCTGGCTCGCGATGGGTGCCCGCGGTATTTCTGTTGCGCCCACCGATGCTGCACGCTGGGCTTCCAGCCCATGCCATGCCTGCTGGGGGCTGTCTGGGCATGCCACTCATGGCCAGGGTCTGTGCGATACGGCACCCTTGGCTCGCACACTGGGCTGTCAGTCAAGGGGAAGGGACGAGGGGGCTGGTTCACAATTGGCGCCCGCGGCCTTGGTGGCGCGCCCACCGCTGACGCACACTGGGTGAGCAGCCCTTGCCGTGCCTGCTGGGAGCTTCCTTGGCGTGCCACCTGTGCCCAGGGTCCTTGTGACGTGGCCCTCCTGGCTTGCTCGCTGAGCACATAGTCGAGGGACAGGGATGTGGGGCTGGCTCGCAATGGGCCCCCGGGGCCTAGCTGGCGCGCCCAGGGCTGCCGCACGCTGGGTGACCAGCCCATGCCATGCCTGCTGGGGGCTTCCTTGGCATGCCACCTGTGCATAGGGTCCTTGTGATGCAGCCCCCCTGGTTCACTTGCTGAGCACTTAGTCGAGGGACAGGGACGTTGGGGCTGGCTCGCAATGGGCACCCGCGGCCTGGCTTGCGTGCCCACTGCTGCCGCACGCTGTGCGAGCCGCCCATGCCGTGCCTGCTGGTAGCTTCCTGGGCATGCCACCTGTGCCCAGGGTCCTTGCGACGTGGCCCCTCTGGCTCGCTCGCTGAGCACTTAGTCGAGGGACTGGGACGTTGGGGCTGGCTCGCGATGGGCGCCCGCGGCCTTGCTGGCGTGCCCACCGCTGCCGCACGCTGGGTGAGCAGCCCATGCCTTGATGGCTTGGGGGCTGCCTGGGAATGCCACCCATGCCCAGGGTCCATGCAACGCGGCCCCCCTGGCTCGCTCGCTGGGCACTACGTCGAGGGACAGGGACGTGGGGGCTGGCACGTGATGGCCGCTGGCAGCCTTGCTGGCTAGCCCACCGCTGCCGCACGCTGGGGGCTGCCTGGGCGTGCGACCCGTGCCCAGTGTCCATGCGACGCGGTCCCCCTGGCTCACTCGATGAGCACTTAGTCGAGGGACAGCGACGTGGGGGCTGGCTCACGATGGGCGCCTGTGGCCTGGCTGGCGCGCCCACCTCTGCCGCACATTGGGCGAGCAGCCCATGCTGTGCCAGATGGGGGCTGCCTTGGCGAGCAAACTATGCCCAGGCATTGTGTGACGCGGCCCCCCTGGCTCGCTCGCTGGGCACTTAGTCGAGGGACGGGGAAGTGGGGGCTGGCTCGCGATGGGCGCCCGCGGCCTGGCTGCCGCGCCCACGACTGCCGCACGCTGGGTGAGCAGCCCATCCCGTGCCCACTGGGGGCTTCCTGGGCATGCCATCTGTGCCCAGGGACCATGCGACCCAGCCCCCCTAGCTCGCTCGCTGGGCACTTAGTCGAGGGACAGGGACGTGGCAGCTGGCTCGCGATGGGGGCCCGTGGCCTTGCTGGCACCCCCACCGCTGATGCACGCTGGGCGAGCAGCCCATGCCGTGCCTGATGGGGGCAGCCTGGGCGTGCCACCCATGCCCAGGGTCAGTGCAACGCGGCCTCCCTGGCTCGCTCGCTGAGCACTTAGTCGAGGGACAGGAACGTGGGGGCTGGCTCGCGATGGGCGCCGGCGGCTCGGCTGGTGAGCCCACCGCTGCCGCACGCTAGGCGAGCAGCCCATGCCGTGCCTGCTGGGAGCTTCCTGGGTGTGCACCTGTTCCCAGGGTCCATGCGATGCGGCCCACTGGCTTGCTCGCTGAGCACTTAGTCGAGGGACTGGCACGTGGGGGCTGGCTCGCGATGGGCGCCCGCGGCCTTGCTGGTACGCCCACCGATGCCGCACGCTTGGCTTACAGCCCATGGCATACCTGCTGGGGGCTGCCTGGGCATGCCACTCCTGCCCAGGGTCCATGCGATGAGGCACCCTTGGCTCGCACACTGGGCAGTCAGTCGAGGCACAAGGACGCGGGGGCTGGTTCGCGATGGGAGCCCGCGGCCTGGCTGGCGCGCCCACCGCAGACGCACACTTGGTGAGCAGCCCATGCCGTGCCGGCTGGGAGCTTCCTGGGCGTGCCACCTGTGCCCAGTGTCCATGTGACGCGGCCCCACTGGCTCGCTCGCTGAGCACTTAGTCGAGGGACTGGCATGTGGGGGCTGGCTCGCGATGGATGCCCGCGGCCTTGCCGGTGCGCCCACCGATGCCGCACGCTGGGCTTGCAGCCCATGGCGTGCCTGCTGGGGGCTGCCTGGGCATGCCACTCGTGCCCAGGTCCATGCGATGCGGCACCCTTGGCTCGCACACTGGGCCGTCAGTCGAGGGGCAGGGACGCGGCGGCTGGTTCGCGATGGGCGCCTGCGGCCTGGCTGGCGCGCCCATCGCTGACACACACTGGGTGAGCAGCCCATGCCGTGCCTGCTGGGAGCTTCCTGGGCGTGCCACCTGTTCCCAGGGTCCATGCGACGCGGCCCCCCCGGCTCGCTCGCTGAGCACTTCGTCGAGGGACTGGCACGTGGGGGCTGGCTCACGATGGGCACCCGTGGCCTTGCTGGCGCGCCCACCGATACCGCACACTGGGCTTGTAGCCCATGGCATGCCTGCTGTGGGCTGCCTTGGCATGCCACTCGTGCCCAGGGTCCATGCGATGCGGCACCCTTGGCTCGCACACTGGGCAGTCAGTCGAGGGGCAGGGACGCGGGGGCTGGTTCGCGATGGGCGCCCGCGGCCTGGCTGGCGTGCCCACCGCTGATGCACACTGGGCGAGCAGCCCATGCCGTGCCTGCTGGGAGCTTCCTGGGCGTGCCACTTGTGCCAATGGGTCCTTGCGTCGTGGCCCCCTGGCTCGCTCGCTGAGCACTTAGTCGAGGGACAGGGACGTGGGGGCTGGCTCGCAATGGGCGCCCGCGGCCTTCCTGGCGCGCCCACCGCTGCCGCACGCTGGGCGAGCAGCCCATTCCTTGATGGCTGGGGGCTGCCTGGGAATGCCTCCCATGCCCAGGGTCCACGCAACAAGGCCCCCCGGGCTCGCTCGCTGGGCACTACGTCGAGGGACAAGGACGTGGGGGCTGGCATGCGATGGGCGCCAGCAGCATTGCTGGCGCGCCCACTGCTGCCGCACGCTGGGTGAGCAGCCCATGCCGTGCCTGCTGGGGGCTGCCTGGGCATGCGACTCATGCCCAGGGTCCGTGCGACGCGGTCCCCCTGGCTCACTCGCTGAGCACTTAGTCGAGGGACAGGGACGTGGGGGCTGGCTCGCGATGGGCGCCTGTGGCCTGGCTGGCGCGCCTACCGCCACCGCACGCTGGGCGAGCAGCCCATGCTGTGCCTGCTTGGGGCTTCCTGGGCAAGCCAACTGTGCCCAGGCTTTTTGTGTCACGGCCCCACTAGCTCGCTCGATGGGCACTTAGTCGAGGTACAGGGAAGAGGGGGCTGGCTCGCGATTGGCGCGCGCGGCCTGGCTGCCGCGCCAATGACTGCCGGACGCTGGGCAAGCCGGCCATGCTGTCCCCGCCTGGGGCTGCCTGGGCATGCCATCTGTGCCCAGGGTCCATGCTACATGGCGCCCCTAGCTCGCTCGCTGGGCACTTAGTCGAGGGACAGGGACGTGGGGGCTGGCTCGCAATGGGCGCCCGCGGCCTGGCTGGCGCGCCCACTGCTGCCGTACGCTGGGTGAGCAGCCCATGCCGTGCCTGCTTTAGGCTGCCTGGGCGTCCCACCCATGCCCAGGGTCCGTGCGACGCGGCCTCCCTTGCTCGCTCGCTGGGCACATAGTCGAGGGACAGGTACGTGGGGACTTGCTCGCGATGGGCACCCGTGGCCTTGCTGGCGCGCCCACCGATGCCGCACGCTGGGCTTGGAGTCCATACTGTGCCTGATGGGTGCTGCCTTGGCATGTCACTCGTGCCCAGGGTCCATGCGATGCGGCACCCCTGGCTCGCTCGCTGAGCAATTAGTCGAGGGACTGGGACGTGGGGGCTGGCTCGCGATGGGCGCCCGCGGCCTTGCTGGTGTGCCCACCGCTGCCGCACGCTGGGTGAGCAGCCCACGCCTTGATGGCTTGGGGCTGCCTGGGAATGCCACTCATGCCCAGGGTCCATGCAACACGGCCCCCATGGCTCGCTCGCTGGGCACTACGTCGAGGGACAGGGACGTGGGGGCTGGCACGTGATGGCCGCTGGCAGCCTTGCTGGCTAGCCCACCGCTGCCACACGCTGGGCGAGCAGCCCATGCTGTGCCTGCTGGGGGCTGCCTGGGCGTGCGACCCGTGCCCAGTGTCCGTGCGACGCGGTCTCCCTGGCTCACTTGATGAGCACTTAGTCGAGGGACAGGGACGTGGGGGCTGGCTCGCGATGGGCGCCTGTGGCCTGGCTGGTGCGCCCACCGCTGCCGCACGCTGGGCAAGCAGTCCATGCTGTGCCAGCTGGGGGCTGCCTTGGCGAGCAAACTGTGCCCAGGCATTGTGTGACGCGGCCCCCCTGGCTCGCTCGCTGGGCACTTAGTCGAGGGACAGGGAAGTGGGGGCTGGCTCGCGATGGGCGCCCGCGGCTTGGCTGCCGCGCCCATGACTGCCGCACGCTGGGTGAGCAGCCCATCCCGTGCCCACTGGGGGCTTCTTGGGCATGCCATCTGTGCCCAGGGACCATGAGACGCAGCCCCCCTAGCTCGCTTGCTGGGCACTTAGTCGAGGGACAGGGACGTGGCAGCTGGCTCGCGATGGGGGCCCGCGGCCTTGCTGGCACCCACACCGCTGACACACGCTGGGTGAGCAGCCCATGCCGTGCCTGCTGGGGGCAGCCTGGGCGAGCCACCCATGCCCAGGGTCTGTGCAACGCGGCCTCCCTGGCTCGCTCGCTGAGCACTTAGTCGAGGGACAGGGGCGTGGGGGCTGGCTCGCAATGGGCGCCCGCGGCCAGGCTGGCGCGCCCACCGCTGCCGCACGCTGGGCGAGCTGCCCTTGCCTTGACGGCTGGGGGCTGCCTGGGAATGCCAACCGTGCCCAGGGTCCACACAACAAGGCCCCCCGGGCTCGCTCGCTGGGCACTACGTCGAGGGACAGGGACGTGGGGGCTGGCTCGCGATGGGCGCCTGTGTCCTGACTGGCGCGCCCACCGCTGCCGCACGCTGGGCACTTGGCCCATGCTGTGCCTGATGGGGGCTTTCTGGGCATGCCTCCCATGCCTAGAGACCATGTGACGCGGCTCCGCTGGCTCGCTCGCTGGGCACTTAGTCGAGGGACAGGGACGAGGGGGCTGGCTCGCGATGGGCGCCCGCAGACTGGCTGGCGCGCCCACCGCTGCCGCAGGCTGGGCTCTTGGCCCATGGCATGCCTGCTGGGGGCTACCGGGGCATGCCTCCCACTTGCAGGGTCCGAGAGACGCGGCTCCCCTCGCTCGCTCGCTGGGCACTTAGTCGAGGGACAGGGACGAGGGGGCTGGCTCGCGATGGGTGCCTGTGGCCTGGCTAGCACGCCCACCGCTGCCGCACGCCGGGCACTTGGCCCATGCCAAGCCTGCTGGGGACTGCCTGGTCATGCCTCCCATGCCCAGGGTCCATGCGACGCGGCTTCCCTGGGTCTCTCGCTGGGCACTTAGTCGAGGGACAAGGACGAGGGGCCTGGCTCATGTTGGGCGCCTGTGGCCTGGCTGCCGCACGCTGGGCACTTGGCCCACGCCGTACCTGCTGGGGGCTGCCCAGGAATGCCTCCCATACCCAGGGTCCATGTGATGCGGCTCCCTTGGTTCGCTCGCTGGGCACTTTCTCGAGGGACAGGGACGATGGGGCTGGCTCGCGATGGGCGCATGTGGCCCTGCAGGCTCGCCCACTGCTGCCGCATGCTGGGAATTTGGCCCATGCCGTGCCTGCTGTGGGCTTGCTGGGCATGCCTCCCGTGCCCAGGGTTGATGCGATGCGGCTCCCCTGGCTCGCTCGCTGGGCACTTTGTTGAGGGACAGGGATGAGGTGGCTGGCTCGAGATGGGCGTCTGTGGCCTTGCTGGTGCGCCCACCGCTTCCGCACGCTGGGCACTTGCCCCAAACTGTACCTGCTGGAGGACGCCTGGGTATGCCTTCCGTTCCCAGGGTCCATGCGACACGGCTCCCCTGGCGTGCTCGCTGGGCACTTAGTCGAGGGACAGGGACGAGGGGGCTGGCTCGCGATGGGCGCCTGTGGCCTTGCTGGCGCGCCCTCCTCTGCCGCACGCTGGGCACTTGGCCATGCCGTACCTGCTGAGGGCTGCCTGGGGATGCCTCCCGTTCCAAGAGTCCATACGACACTGCTCCCCTGGCTCGCTCACGGGGCACTAAGTCGAGGGACAGGGACGAGGGGGCTGGCTCATCATGGGCGCCCGTGACCTTGCTGACGCGCCCACCGCTGCAGCATGCTGGGCAATTGGCCCATGCCGTAACTGCTAGGGGCTGCCTGGGCTTGCCTCCCATTCCCAGGGTCCCTGCGATGCGGCTCCCCTGGCTCGCTCACAGGGCACTAAGTCAAGGGACAAGGACGAGGGGGCTGGCTCGTGTTTGGCGCCTGTTGCCTGGCTGGTGCGCCCACCGATGCCGCATGCTAGGCATTTGGACCATGCCATGCCTGCTTTGGGCTTGCTGGGCATGCCTCCTGTGCCCAGGGTCCATGCGACGCGGCTCCCCTGGCTCGCTCGAGGGGCACTTAGTCGAGGGGCAGGGATGAGGGGGGCGGCTCGTGATGAGCGCCTGTGTCAAGACTGGCGCGCCCTCCTCTGCCGAACGCTGGGCACTTGGCCAATTCCGTGCCTGCTGGGGGACACTGGGGCATGCCTCCCATACCCAGGGTCCATGCAACGCGGCTCCCCTGGCTCCCTCGCTGGGCACTTAGTCGAGGGACAGGCACGAGGGGGCTGGTTCGCGATGGGCACCTGTGGCCTGGCTGGCGCCCCCACCGCTGCCGCACACTGGGAAATTGGCCCATGCCTTGCCTGGGCATGCCTCCCGTGCCCAGGGTCCGTGCGACACGGCTGCCCTGGCTCGCTCTCTGGGCACTTAGTCGAGGGACAGGGACAAGGGGGCTGGGTCGCGATGGGTGCCTGTGGCCTCGCTGGCGCGCCCACCACTGCCGCACGCTGGGCACTTGGCCCATGCTGTGCCTGCTGGAGGCAGCCTTGGCATGCCTCCCATGCCCAGAGTCCATGCGACGCGGCTCCCCTGTCTCGCTCACGGGGCACTAAGTCGAGGGACAGGGACGAGAGGACTGGCTCGTAATGGGCATCCGTGGCCTCGCTGGCGTGCCCACCGCTGCCGCACACTGGGCACTTGGCCAATGCCGTGCCTGCTGGGAGCTGCCTGGGCATGCCTCCAGTGCCCAGGGTCTGTGTGATGCGGCTCCCCTGGCTCGTTCGATGGGCACTTAGCCAAGGGACAGGGACGAGGGAGCTGGCTCGTGATGGGCGCCCGTGGCCTCGCTGGCGCACCCTCCTCTGCCGCACGCTGGGAACATGACCTATGCCGAGCCTGCTGGGGGCTGCCTGGGCATGCCTCCCGTGCCCAGAGTCCATGCGACGCGGCTCCCCTGGCTCACTCACGGGGCACTAAGTTGAGGGACAGGGACGAGGGGGCTGGCTCCTGATGGGCGCCCATGGCCTCACTGGCGCGCCCACCTTTGCCAAACACTGGGCACTTGGCCCATGCCGTGCCTGCTGGGGGCTGACTGGGCATGTCTCTTGTGCTGAAGGTCTGTTCGACGCGGCTCCCCTGGCCTGCTCGCTGGGCACTTAGTCGAGGGACAGGGACGAGGGGGCTAGGTCGTGATGGGCGCCTGTGGCCTTGCTGGCGTGCCCTCCTCTGCTGCACGCTGGGCACTTGGCCCATGCTGTGTCTGCTGGGGGCAGCCTGGGGATGCCTCCCATGCCCAGTGTCTATGCAACACGGCTCCCCTGGCTCTTTCGCTGGGCACTTAGACCAGGGACAGGGACGAGGGGGCTGGCTCGCGATGGGCGCTTGTGGCCTGGCTGGCGCGCCCACCGCTGCTGCACACTAGGCACTTGGCCCATGCCATGCCTGCTGGGGGCTGCATGGGCATTCCTCCCTTGCCCAGGGTCCGTGCGACATGGCTCCCCTGGCTCGCTCGCTGGGCACTTGGTCAAGGGACAGGGATTAGGGGGCTGGCTCGCGATGGGCTCCTGTGGCATGGCTGGTGCTCCCACCGCTGCCGCATGCTGGGCACTTGGCCCATGCCGTGCCTGCTGGGGGCTGCCTGGGCATGCCTCCTAGGCCCAGGGTCCATGCGATATGGCTCCCCTGGCTCGCTCGCTGGGCACTTGGTCGAGGGACAGGGACGAGGGGGCTGGCTCGCGATGGGTGCCTGTGGCCTGGCTGGCGCGCCCACCGCTGCCGCACGCTTCGCTCTTGGCCCATGCCGTGCCTGCTGGGGGCTGCTGGGGCATGCCTCCCACACCAAGGGCCCGTGCGATGCGCCTCCCCTGGCTCGCTCGCAGGGCACTTAGTCGAGGGACAGGGACGAGGGGGCTGGCTCGCTATGGGCGCCTGTGGCCTCGCTGGCACGCCCACCTCTGCCGCACGCTGGGCACTTGACCCATGCCGTGCCTGCTCGGGGCTGCTGGGGCATCCCTGCCATTCCCAGGTTCCATGCAACATGCCTCCTCTGGCTCGCTCGATGGGCACTTAGTCGAGGGACAGGGACGAGGGGGCTGGCTCGCGATGGGCGCCTGTGGCCTGGCTGGCGCGCCCACCGCAGCCGCACGCTCGGCACTTGGCCCATGCCATGCCCGCTGGGGGCTGCCAGGGCATGCCTCCAACACCCAGGGTCTGTGCGACGCGGATCCCCTGGTTCGCTCGCTGGGCACCTAGTCGAGGGACAGGGACGAGGGGGCTGGCTCGCGATGGGCGCCTGTGGCCTGGCTGGCGTGCCCTCCTCTGCCACACACTGGGCACTTGGCTCATGCCATGCCTGCTTTGGGCTGCCTGGGCATGCCCCCTGTGCCAAGGGTCCATGAGACGCGGCTCCTCTGGCTCGCTCGCTGGGCACTTTGTTGAGGGACAGGCACGAGGGGGCTGGCTCGCGATGGCCGTCTGTGGCCTCGCTGGCACGCCCACCGCTGCAGCACGCTAGGCACTTGACCCATGCCATGCCTGCTTGGGGCTGCTGGGGCATGCCTGCCATTCCCATGGTCCATGTAATGTGGCTCCCCTGGCTCGCTGGCTGGGCACTTAGTCGAGGGACAGGGACTAGGGGGCTTGCTCGCGATGGGCGACGCGGCTCCCCTGGCTCGCTCACTGGGCACTTAGTCGAGGGACAGGGACGAGGGGGCTGGCTCGCGATGGGCGCCTGTGGCCTGGCTTGCGCGCCTTCCTCTGCCGCACGCTGGCCACTTGGCCCATACCGTGCAAGCTGGGGTTTTACTGGGCATGCCTCCCATGCCTAGGGTCCGTGCGACGCGGCTCCCCTTGCACACTCGCTGGGCACTTAGTTGAGGGACAGGGACGAGGGGGCTGGCTTCCAATGGGCGCCTGTGGCCTGGCTGGCGCGCCCACCGCTGCTGCACACTTGGCACTTGGCCCATGCCGAGCCTGCTGGGGGCTGCTGGGGCATGCCTGCCACACCAAGAGTCTGTGCGACGCGGCTCTCCTGGCTCGCTCGCTGGGCAGTTAGTCGAGGGACATGGACGAGGGGGCTGGCTCGCGATGGGCGCCTGTGGCCTTGCTGGCGCGCCCACCGCTGCCGCACACTCGGCACTTTGCCCATGCCGAGCCTGCTGGGGGCTGCTGGGGCATGCCTGCCACAACAAGGGTCCATGCGATGCGGCTCCCCTGGCTCGCTCGCTGGGCACTTATTCGAGGGACAGGGACGAGGGGGCTGGCTCGCGATGGCCGCCTGTGGCCGGGCTGGCACGCCCTCCTCTGCCGCACGCTGGGAACTTGGCCCATGCAATGCCTGCTGGGGGATTCCTGGGCATGCCTCCTGTGCCCATGGTCCATTCGTCGCGGCTCCCCTGGCTCCCCCGCTGGGCACTTAGTCAAGGGGCAGGGATGAGGGGGCTGGCTCGCAATGGGCGCCTGTGGCCTGGCTGGTGCGCCCACCGCTGCCAGCCGCTGGGCACTTGGCCCATGCCGTGCCTGCTGGTCGCTGCCTGGGAATGCCTCCCATGCCCATTGTCTGTGCGATGAGGCTCCCCTTGCTCCTTCGCTTGGCACTTAGTCGACGGACAGGGACGAGGGGGCTGGCTCGCGATGGGCGCCTGTGGCCTGGCTGGCGCACCCCCTCTGCCGCACGCTGGGCACTTGGCCCATGTCATGCCTTCTGGGTGACGCCTAGTCATGGCCCCTGTGCCCAGGGTCCAAGCGACGCGGCTCCCCTAGCTCACTCGCTGGCACACCCGCCGCTGCCGCACGCTTTGCCCTTGGCCCATGCCATGCCTGCTGGGGGCTGCTGGGGCTTGCCTGCCGTTCCCAGGGTCCGTGCGACGTGGCTTCCCTGGCTCGCTCGCTGTTCACTTATTCGAGGGACAGGGACGAGGGGGCTGGCTCGTGATGGGCGCCTGTGGCCTGGCTGGCGCACCCACCGCTGCTGCACACAAGGCACTTGGCCCATGCCGTGCCTGCTGGAGGCTGCATGGGCATGCCTCCCATGCCCAGGGTCCGTGTGACACGGTCCCCCTGGCTGGTTCGCTGGGCACTTAGTCGAGGGACAGGGACGTGGGGGCTGGCTCGCGATCGGCGACTGTGGCCTGGCTTGCGCGCCTTCCTCTGCCTTACGTTGGTAACTTGGCCCATGCCGTGCCTGCTGGGGGCTGAGTGGGCATGCCTCCCATGCCCAGGGTCCGTGCGATGCGGCTCCCCTGGCTCGCTCGCTGGGCACTTAGTCGAGGGACAGGGACGAGGGGGCTGGCTTGTAATGGGCGCCTGTGGCCTGGCTGGCGCGCCCTCCTCTTCCGCATGCTGGAAACTTGGCCCATGCCATGCCTGCTGGGGGCTTCCTGGGCATGCCTCCCGTGCCCATGGTCTGTGCGACACGGCTCCCCTGGCTCACTCGCTGGGCACTTAGTCGAGGGACAGGGACAAGGGGGCTAGCTCACGATGGATGCCTGTGGCCTGGCTGGCGCGCCCTCCTCTGCCGCAAGATGGGCACTTGGCCCATGCCGTGCCTGCTTGGGGCTGCCTTGGCGTGCCTCCCGTGCCCAGGGTCCATGTGATGCGGCTCTCCTGGCTCGCTCGCTGGGCAGTTAGTCGAGGGACAGGCACGAGGGGGCTGGCTCGCGATGGCCGCCTGTGGCCTGGCTGGCGTGCCCTCCTCTGCCACACGCTGGGCACTTGGCTCATGCCATACCTACTGTGGGATGCCTGGGCATGCCCCCTGTGCCAAGGGTCCATGTGACGCGGCTCCCATGGCTCGCTCGCTGGGCACTTAGTCGAGGGACAGGCACGAGGGGGCTGGCTCGCGATGGCCGCCTGTGGCCTGGCTGGCACGCCCTCCTCTGCTGCACGCTGGGAACTTGGCCCATGCAATGCCTGCTGGGGGCTTCCTGGGCATGCCTCCCATGCCCATGGTCCATTCGTCGCGGCTCCCATGGCTCGCCTGCTGGGCACTTAGTCGAGGGTCAGGGACGAGGGGGCTTGCTTGCGATGGGCGCCTGTGGCCAGGCTGGCGCGCCCTCCTCTGCTGCACGCACGGCACTTGACCCATGCTGTGCCTGCTAGGGGCTGCCTGGGCATGCCTCCCATGCCCAGTGTCTGTGCGATCCTGCTCCCCTGGCTCGTTTGCTGGGCACTTAGTCGAGGGACAGGGATGAGGGGGCTGGCTCGCGATTGGCGCCTGTGGCCTGGCTGGTGCGTCCACCGCTGCCGCACGCTGGGCACTTGGCCCATGCCATGCCTGCTGGGGGCTCCCTGGGAATGCCTCCCATGTGCAGTGTCTGTGCGATGCGGCCCCCCTGGCTCCTTCGCATGGCACTTAGTCGAGGGACAGAGACGAAGGGGCTGGCTCACGATGGGCGCCTGTGGCCTGGCTGGCGCGCCCCCTCTGCCGCACGCTGGGCACTTGGCCCATGCCATGCCTTCTGGGGCCTGCCTGGTCATGCCCCCTGTGCCCAGGGTCCAAGCGACGCGGCTCCCCTAGCTCGCTCGCTGGGCACTTAGTCGAGGGAAAGGGACAAGGGGGCTGGCTCGCGATGGGCGCCTTTGGCCTCCCTGGCATGCCCGCCGCTGCCGCACGCTGGGCCCTTGACCCATGCCATGCCTGCTGGGGGCTGCCTTGGCATGCCTCCCGTGCCCAGGGTCCATGCGATGTGGCTCCCCTGGCTCGCTCGCTGGGCACTTAGTCAAGGGACAGGAACGAGGGGGCTGGCTCGCGATGGCCGCCTGTGGCCGGGCTGGCACGCCCTCCTCTGCCGCACGCTGGGAACTTGGCCCATGCAATGCCTGCTGGGGGATTCCTGGGCATGCCTCCCGTGCCCATGGTCCATTCGTCGCGGCTCCCCTGGCTCGCCCGCTGGGCACTTAGTCAAGGGACAGGGATGAAGGGGCTGGCTCGCGATGGGCGCCTGTGGCCTGGCTGGTGCGCCCACCGCTGCCGGCCGCTGGGCACTTGGCCCATGCCGTGCCTGCTGGTGGCTGCCTGGGAATGCCTCCCATGCCCATTGTCTGTGCGATGAGGCTCCCCTGGCTCCTTCGCTTGGCACTTAGTCGACGGACAGGGACGAGGGGGCTGGCGCGCGATGGGCGCCTGTGGCCTGGCTGGCGCGCCCCCTCTGCCGCACGCTGGGCACTTGGCCCATGTCATGCCTTCTTGGTGATGCCTAGTCATGGCCCCTGTTCCCATGGTCCAAGCGACGCGGCTCCCCTAGCTCACTCGCTGGGCACTTAGTCGAGGGACAGGGACAAGGGGGCTAGCTCGTGATGGGCCCCTGTGGCCTCCCTGGCACGCCCGCCGCTGCTGCACGCTGGGCCCTTGGCCCATGCCATGCCTGCTGGGGGCTGCTGGGGCTTGCCGGTCATTCCCAGGGTCCGTGTGATGTGGCTCCCCTGGCTCGCTCGCTGTTCACTTATTTGAGGGACAGGGACAAGGGGGCTGGCTCGTGATGGGCGCCTGTGGCTTGGCTGGCGCGCCCACCGCGGCTGCACACAAGGCACTTGGCCCATGCCGTGCCTTCTGGAGGCTGCATGGGCATGCCTCCCATGCCCAGGGTCCGTGTGACACGGCTCCCCTGGCTGGTTCGCTGGGCACTTAGTCGAGGGACAGGGACAAGGGGGCTGGCTCGCGATGGGCGACTGTGGCCTGGCTTGCGTGCCTTCCTCTGCCGCACGCTGGTCACTTGGCCCATGCCGTGCCTGCTGGGGGCTGACTGGGCATGCCTCCCATGCCCAGGGTCCATGCGACACGGCTCCCTTGGCTCGCTCGCTGGGCACTTAGTCGAGGGACAGGCACGAGGGGGCTGGCTCGCGATGGCCGCCTGTGGCTGGGCTGGCACGCCCTCCTCTGCCGCACGCTGGGAACTTGACCCATGCCGTGCCTGCTGGGCGCTTCCTGGGCATGCCTCCCGTGCCCATGCTCCATTCGTCGCGGCTCCCCTGGCTCGCCCGCTGGGCACTTAGTCGATGGTCAGGGACGAGGGGGCTGGCTTGCGATGGGCGCCTGTGGCAAGGCTGGCGCGGCCTCCTCTGCCGCACACTCAGCACTTGACCCATGCGATGCCTGCTTGGGGCTGCCTGGGCATGCCTCCCGTACCCAGTGTCTGTGCGATACGTCTCCCCTTGCTCCTTCGCTGGGCACTTAGTCGAGGGACTGGGATGAGGGGGCTGGCTCGCGATGGGTGCCTGTGGCCTGGCTGGTGCACCCACCGCTGCCGCACGCTGGGCACTTGGCCCATGCCATGCCTTCTGGGTGATGCCTAGTCATGCCCCCTGTGCCTAGGGTCCAAGCGATGCGGCTCCCCTAGCTCGCTCGCTGGGCACTTCGTCGAGGGACAGGGACGAGGGGGCTGGCTCGCGATGGGCGCCTGTGGCCTTCCTGGCACGCCCGCCACTGCCGCACGCTGGGCCCTTGGCCTATGACGATCCTGCTGGGGGCAGCTGGGGCATGCCTGCCACACCCAGGGTCTGTGCGATGCGGCTCCCCTGGCTCGCTCGCTGGGCATTTAGGCGAGGGACAGGGACGAGGGGGCTGGCTCGCGATGGGCGCCTGTGGCCTGGCTTGCGCACCTTCCTCTGCCGCACGCTGGGCACTTGGCCCATACTGTGCCTGCTGGGGTTTTACTGGGCATGCCTCCCATGCCTAGGGTCCGTGCGACGCTGCTCCCCTTGCTCACTCGCTGGGCACTTAGTTGAGGGACAGGGACGAGGGGGCTGGCTTGCGATGGGCGCCTGTGGCCTGGCTGGCCCGCCCACCGCTGCCGCACACTCGGCACTTGGCCCATGCCGAGCCTGCTGGGGGCTGCAGGGGCATGCCTGCCACAACAAAGGTCCATGCGACGCGGCTCCCCTGGCTCGCTCGCTGGGCACTTCATCGAGGGACAGGGACGAGGGGGCTGGCTCGCGATGGGCGCCTGTGGCCTGGCTGGCTCGGCCCCTCTGCCGCACGCTGGGCACTTGGCCCATGCCATGCCTTCTGGGGGCTGCCTGATCATGCCCCGTGTGCCCAGGGTCCAAGCGATGCGGCTCCGCTAGCTCGCTCGCTGGGCACTAAGTCGAGGGAAAGGGACGAGGGGTCCCGCTCGCGATGGGCGCCTGTGGCCTCCCTGGCACGCCCGCCGCTCCCGCACGCTGGGCCCTTGGCCAATGCTGTGCCTGCTGGGGGCTGCCTTAGCATGCCTCCCGTGCCCAGTGTCCATGTGATGCAGCTGCCCTGGCTCGCTCGCTGGGCACTTAGTCGAGGGACAGGCACGAGAGGGCTGGCTCGCGATGGCCGCCTGTGGCTGGGCTGGCACACCCTCCTCTGCCGCACGCTGGGAACTTGGCCCATGCCGTGCCTGCTGGGCGCTTCCTGGGTATGCCTCCCGTGCCCATGGTCCATTCGTCGCGGCTCCCCTGGCTCGCCCGCTGGGCACTTAGTCGATGGTCAGGGACGAGGGGGCTGGCTTGCGATGGGCGCCTGTGGCAAGGCTGGCGCGGCCTCCTCTGCCGCACACTCGGCACTTGACCCATGCGATGCATGCTAGGGGCTGCCTGGGCATGCCTCCCGTACCCAGTGTCTGTGCGATGCGTCTCCCCTGGCTCCTTCGCTGGGCACTTAGTCGAGGGACTGGGATGAGGGGGCTGGCTCGCGATGGGTGCCTGTGGCCTGGCTGGTGCACCCACCGCTGCCGCACGCTGGGCACTTGGCCCATGCCATGCCTTCTGGGTGATGCCTAGTCATGCCCCCTGTGCCCAGGGTCCAAGCAACGCGGCTCCCCTAGCTCGCTCGCTGGGCACTTCGTCGAGGGACAGGGACGAGGGGGCTGGCTAGCGATGGGCGCCTGTGGCCTCCCTGGCATGCCCGCCGCTGCCGCACGCTGGGCCCTTGGCCCATGCCATGCCTGCTGGGAGCTGCTGGGGCATGCCTGCCGTTCCTAGGGACCGTGTGATGTGGCTCCCCTGGCTCGCTCGCTGTTCACTTATTCAAGGGACAGGGACGAGGGGGCTGGCTCGTGATGGGCGCCTGTGGCTTGGCTGGCGCGCCCACCACAGCTGCACACAAGGCACTTGGCCCATGCCGTGCCTGATGGAGGATGCATGGGCATGCCTCTCATGCCCAGGGTCCGCGTGACACGGCTCCCCTGGCTCGCTCGCCGGGCACTTAGTCGAGGGACAGGGACGAGGGGCCTGGCCCGCGATGGACGCCTGTGGCCTGGCTGGCGCGCCCACTGCTGCCGCACACTCGGCACGTGGCCTATGATGAGCCTGCTGGGGGCTGCTGGGGCATGCCTGCCACACCCAGGGTCCATGCGACGCGGCTCCCCTGGTTCGCTCACTGGGCACTTAGTCGAGGGACAAGGACGAGGGGGCTGGCTCACGATGGGCGCCTGTGGCCTGGCTTGTGCGCCTTCCTCTGCCGCACGCTGGGCACTTGGCCCATACCGTACCTGCTGGGGTTTTACTGGGCATGACTCCCATGCCTAGGGTCCGTGCGACGCGGCTCCCCTTGCTCACTCGCTGGGCACTTAGTTGAGGGACAGGGACGAGGGGGCTGGCTCGCGATGGGCGCCTGTGGCCTGGCTGGCGCGCCCACCGCTGCCGCACACTCGGCACTTGGCCCATGCCGAGCCTGCTGGGGGCTGCTGGGGCATGCCCGCCACACCAAGGGTCCGTGCGACGCGGCTCCCCTAGCTCGCTCGCTGGGCACTCAGTCGAGGGACAGGGACGAGGGGGCTCGCTCGCGATGGGCGCCTGTGGCCTGACTGGCGCGCCCACCGCTGCCGCACACTCGGCACTTTGCCCATGCCGAGCCTGCTGGGGGCTGCTGGGGCATGCCTGCCACACCAAGGGTCCATGCGACGCGGCTCCTCTGGCTTGCTCGCTGGGCACTTAGTCGAGGGACAGGGACGAGGGGGCTGGCTCGCGATGGGCGACTGTGGCCTGGCTTGCGCGCCTTCCTCTGATGCATGCTGGGCACTTGGCCCATACCGTGCCTGCTGGGGGCTTCCTGGGCATGCCTCCCGTGCCCATGGTCCATTCGTCGAGGCTCCCCTGGCTCGCCCGCTGGGCACATAGTCGAGGGTCAGGGACGAGGTGGCTGGCTCGCGATGGGCGCCTGTGGCCAGGCTGGCACGCCCTCCTCTGCCACACGCTCGGCACTTGGCCCATGCCATGCCTGCTGGGGGATGCCAGGGCATGCCTCCCGTACCCAGTGTCAGTGCGATGCGGCTCCTCTGGCTCCTTCGCTGGGCACTTAGTCGAGGGACAGGGACGAGGGGCCTGGCTCGCGATGGGCGCCTGTGGCCAGGCTGGGGCGCCCTCCTCTGCTGCACGCTCGGCACTTGGCCCATGCCGTGCCTGCTGGGGGCAGCCTGGGCATGCCTCCCGTGCCCAGTGTCTGTGCGATGCGGCTCCCCTGGCTCGTTCGCTGGGCACTTAGTCGAGGGACAGGGACGAGGGGGCTGGCTCGCGATGGGTGCCTGTGGCCTCGCTGGCGCGCCCACCACTGCCGCACGCTGGGAAATTGGCCCATGCCGTGCCTGCTGGAGGCTGCCTGGGCATGCCTCCCATGCCCAGGGTCCGTGCGACACGGCTTCCCTGGCTCGTTCGCTGGGCACTTAGTCGAGGGACAGGGACGAGGGGGCTGGGTCGTGATGGGCGCCTGTGGCCTTGCTGGCGCGTCCTCCTTTGCCAAACACTGGCAACTTGGCCCATGCCGTGCCTGCTGGGGGCTGACTGGGCATGCCTCTTGTGCCCAAGGTCTGTGCGACACGGCTTCCCTGGCTCGCTCGCTGGGCACTTAGTCGAGGGACAGGGACGAGGGGGCTGGGTCGTGATGGGCGCCTGTGGCCTTGCTGGCGCGTCCTCCTCTGCCGCACGCTGGCAACTTGGCCCATGCTTTGCCTTCTGGGGGCAGCCTGGGCATGCCTCCCATGCCCAGTGTCCATGCGACATGGATCCCCTGGCTCGCTTATGGGGCACTAAGTCGAGGGACAGGGACGAGAGGACTGGCTCGTAATGGGCGCCCGTGGCCTCGCTGGCGCGCCCACCGCTGCCGCACACTGGGCACTTGGCCAATGTCGTGCCTGCTGGGAGCTGCCTGGGCATGCCTCCAGTGCCCAGGGTCTGTGCGATGCAGCTCCCCTGGGTCGTTCGCTGGGCACTTAGTCGAGGGACAGGACGAGGGGGCTGGCTCGTGATGGGCGCCCGTGGCCTCGCTGGCTCGCCCTCCTCGGCCGCACGCTGGGAACATGGCCTATGCCGAGCCTGCTGGGGGCTTCCTAGGCATGCCTCCCATGCCCAGAGTCCATGCGACATGGCTCCCCTGGCTCACTCACGGGGCACTAAGTCGAGGGACAGGGACGAGGGGGCTGGCTCGAGATGGGCGCCCGTGGCCTCACTGGCGCGCCCACCTTTGCCGAACGCTGGGCACTTGGCCCATGCCATGCCTGCTGGGGGCTGACTGGGCATGCCTATCATGCCCAGGGTCTGTGCGACGCGGCTCCCCTGGCTCGCTCGCTGGGCACTTAGTCGAGGGACAGGGATGAGGCGGCTGGGTCGTGATGGGTACCTGTGGCCTTGCTGGCGCGCCTTCCTCTGCCGCACGCTGGGCTGTGTCTGCTGGGGGCAGCCTGGGCACGCCTGGCTCTCTCACTGGGCACTTAGTTGAGGTACAGTGACGAGGGGGCTGGCTCGCGATGGGCACTTAGACCAGGGACAGGGACGAGGGGGCTGGCTCGCGATGGTCGCTTGTGGCCTGGCTGGCGCGCCCAGCGCTGCCGCACGCTGGGCATTTGGCCCATGCAGTGCCTGCTGGGGGCTGCCTGGGCATGCCTTCCATGCCCAGGGTCCATGCGACATGGCTCCCCTGGCTCGCTCGCTGGGCACTTTGTTGAGGTACAGGGATGAGGGGGCTGGCTCGCGATGGGCGCCTGTGGCCTGGCTGGCGCGCCCACCGTTGCCGCACGCTGGGCACTTGGCCCATGCTGTACCTGCTGGGGGCTGCCTGGGCATGCCTCCCGTGCCCAGGGTCCATGCGACATGGCTCCCCTGGCTCGCTCGCTGGGCACTTGGTCGAGGGACAGTGACGAGGGGGCTTGCTCGCGATGGGCGCCTGTGTAATGGCTGGCGCGCCCACCGCTGCCGCACGCTGGGCACTTGGCCCATGCCATGCCTGCTGGGGGCTGCCTGGGCATGCCTCCTATTCCCAGGGTCCGTGCGACATGGCTCCCCTGGCTCGCTCGCTGGGCACTTGGTCGAGGGACAGGGACGACGGGGTTGGCTCGCGATGGGTGCCTGTGGCCTGGCTGGCGCGCCTACCGCTGCCGCACACTCGGCACTTGGCCCATTCCATACCAGCTGGGGGCTGCCGGGGCATGCCTCCCACACCCAGGGCCCGTGTGACTCGCCTCCCCTGGCTCGCTCGCAGGGCACTTAGTCGAGGGAGAGGGACGAGGGGGCTCGCTCGCGATGGGCGCCTGTGGCCTCGCTGGCACGCCCACCGCTGCCGCACGCTAGGCACTTGACCCATGCCATGCCTGCTTGGGGCTGCTGGGGCATGCCTGCCATTCCCAGGGTCCATGTAATGTGGCTCCCCTGGCTCGCTGGCTGGGCACTTAGTCGAGGGACAGGGACTAGGGCGCTTGCTCGCGATGGGCGCCTGTGGCCTGGCTGGCGCGGCCACCGCTGCCGCACGGAAGGCACTTGGCCCATGCTGTGCCTGCTGGAGGCTGCCTGGGCATGCCTCACGTGCCCAGGGTCCGTGCGTCACGGTTCCCCTGGCTCGCTCACGGGGCACTAAGTCGAGGGACAGGGATGAGAGGACTGGCTCGTAATGGGCGCCCATGGCCTCACTGGCGCGCCTACCGCTGCCGCACACTGGGCACTTAGCCAATGCCATGCCTGCTGGGAGCTGCCTGGGCTTGCCTCCAGTGCCCAGGGTCTGTGCGATGCGGCTCCCCTGGGTCGTTCGCTGGGCACTTAGTCGAGGGACAGGGACGAGGGGGCTGGCTCGTGATGGGAGCAAGTGGCCTCGCTGGCGCGCCCTCCTCTGCCGCACGCTGGGAACATGGCCTATGCTGAGCCTGCTGGGGGCTGCCTGGGCATACCTCCCGTGCCCAGAGTCCATGCGACGCGGCTCCCCTGCCTCACTCACGGGGCACTAAGTCAAGGGACAGGGACGAGGGGGCTGCCTCCTGATGGGCGCCCGTGGCCTCACTGGCGCGCCCACCTTTGCCGAATGCTGGGCACTTGGCCCAAGCCGTGCCTGCTGGGGGCTGACTGGGCATGCCTCTCGTGCCAAGGGTCTGTGCGACGCGGCTCCCCGGGCTCATTCACTGGGCACTTAGTCGAGGGACAGGGACGAGGAGGCTGCGTCGTGATGGGCGCCTGTGGCCTTGCTGGCGCGCCCTCCTCTGCCGCATGCTGGGCACTTGGCCCATGCTGTGCCTGCTGGGGGCAGCCTCGGCATGCCTCCCATGCCCAGAGTCCATGCGTTCTGGCTCCCCTGGCTCGCTCACGGGGCACTAAGTCTAGGGACAGGGACGAGAGGACTGGCTCGTAATGGGCATCCGTGGCCTTGCTGGCGCGCCCACCGCTGCCGTACACTGGGCACTTAGCCAATCCCGTGCCTGCTGGGAGCTGCCTGGGCATGCCTCCAGTGCCCAGGGTCTGTGCGATGCGGCTGCCCTGGCTCGTTCGCTGGGTACTTAGTCGAGGGACAGGGAAGAGGGGGCTGGCTCGAGATGGGCGCCTGTGGCCTGGCTGGCCCACCCTCCTCTGCCGCACGCTGGGCTCTTGGGCCATGCCATGCCTTCTGGGTGATGCCTAGTCATGCCCCCTGTGCCCAGGGTCCAAGCAACGCGGCTCCCCTAGCTCGCTCGCTGGGCACTTAGTCGAGGGACAGGGACGAGGGGGCTGGCTCGCGATGGGCGCCTGTGGCCTCCCTGGCACGCCCACCGCTGCCGCACGCTGGGCACTTTGGCCATGCCGTGCCTGCTGGAGGCTGCTGGGGCTTGCCTGCCATTCCCAGGGTACATGCGACGTGGCTCCCCTCGCTCACTCGCTCTTCACTTATTCGAGGGACAGGGACGAGGGGGCTTGCTCGCGATGCGCTCTTGTGGCCTGGCTGGCGCTCACACCACTGCCGCACACTGGGCACTTGGCCCATGCCATGCCTGCTGGGGGCTGCCTGGGCATGCCACCAATGCCCATGGTCCGTGTGACGAGGCTCCCCTGGCTCCCTCGCTGGGCAGTTAGTCGAGGCACATGGATGAGGGGGCTGGCTAGCGATGGGCGCCTGGGGCCTGGCTGGCGCGCCCACCGCTGCCACACACTCGGCACTTTGCCCATGCTGAGCCTGCTGGGGGCTGCTGGGGCATGCCTGCCACAACAAGGGTCCATGCGACGTGGCTCCCCTGGCTCGCTCACTGGGCACTTAGTTGAGGGACAGGGACGAGGGGGCTGGCTCGCGATGGGCGCCTGTGGCCTGGCTTGCGCGCCTTCCTCTGCCTTACGTTGGTCACTTGGCCCATGCCGTGCCTGCTGCGGGCTGAGTGGGCATGCCTCCCATGCCCAGGGTCCGTGCGACGCGGCTCCCCTGGCTCGCTCGCTGGGCACTTAGTCGAGGGACAGGGACGAGGGGGCTGGCTTGTAATGGGCGCCTGTGGCCTGGCTGGCACGCCCTCCTCTTCCGCATGCTGGAAACTTGGCCCATGCCATGCCTGCTGGGGGCTTCCTGGGCATGCCTCCCGTGCCCATGGTCTGTGCGACACGGCTCCCCTGGCTCGCTCGCTGGGCACTTAGTCAAGGGACAGGGACGAGGGGGCTAGCTCACGATGGATGCCTGTGGCCTGGCTGGCGCGCCCTCCTCTGCCGCAAGATGGGCACTTGGCCCATGCCGTGCCTGCTTGGGGCTGCCTTGGCATGCCTCCCGTGCCCAGGGTCCATGTGATGCGGCTCTCCTGGCTCGCTCGCTGGGCAGTTAGTCGAGGGACAGGCACGAGGGGGCTGGCTCGCGATGGCCGCCTGTGGCCTGGCTGGCGTGCCCTCCTCTGCCACACGCTGGGCACTTGGCTCATGCCATGCCTACTGTGGGATGCCTGGGCATGCCCCCTGTGCCAAGGGTCCATGCGACACAGCTCCCGTGGCTCGCTCGCTGGGCACTTAGTCGAGGGACAGGCACGAGGGGGCTGGCTCGCGATGGCCGCCTGTGGCCTGGCTGGCACGCCCTCCTCTGCTGCACGCTGGGAACTTGGCCCATGCAATGCCTGCTGGGGGCTTCCTGGGCATGCCTCCCATGCCCATGGTCCATTCGTCGCGGCTCCCATGGCTCGCCTGCTGGGCACTTAGTCGAGGGTCAGGGACGAGGGGGCTTGCTTGCGATGGGCGCCTGTGGCCAGGCTGGCGCGCCCTCCTCTGCTGCACGCACGGCACTTGACCCATGCCGTGCCTGCTAGGGGCTGCCTGGGCATGCCTCCCATGCCCAGTGTCTGTGCGATGCTGCTCCCCTGGCTCGTTTGCTGGGCACTTAGTCGAGGGACAGGGATGAGGGGGCTGGCTCGCGATTGGCGCCTGTGGCCTGGCTGGTGCGCCCACCGCTGCCGCACGCTGGGCACTTGGCCCATGCCATGCCTGCTGGGGGCTCCCTGGGAATGCCTCCCATGTGCAGTGTCTGTGCGATGCGGCCCCCCTGGCTCCTTCGCATGGCACTTAGTCGAGGGACAGAGACGAAGGGGCTGGCTCACGATGGGCGCCTGTGGCCTGGCTGGCGCGCCCCCTCTGCCGCACGCTGGGCACTTGGCCCATGCCATGCCTTCTGGGGCCAGCCTGGTCATGCCCCCTGTGCCCAGGGTCCAAGCGACGCGGCTCCCCTAGCTCGCTCGCTGGGCACTTAGTCGAGGGAAAGGGACAAGGGGGCTGGCTCGCGATGGGCGCCTGTGGCCTCCCTGGCATGCCCGCCGCTGCCGCACGCTGGGCCCTTGACCCATGCCGTGCCTGCTGGGGGCTGCCTTGGCATGCCTCCCGTGCCCAGGGTCCATGCGATGTGGCTCCCCTGGCTCGCTCGCTGGGCACTTAGTCAAGGGACAGGAACGAGGGGGCTGGCTCGCGATGGCCGCCTGTGGCCGGGCTGGCACGCCCTCCTCTGCCGCACGCTGGGAACTTGGCCCATGCAATGCCTGCTGGGGGATTCCTGGGCATGCCTCCCGTGCCCATGGTCCATTCGTCGCGGCTCCCCTGGCTCGCCCGCTGGGCACTTAGTCAAGGGACAGGGATGAAGGGGCTGGCTCGCGATGGGCGCCTGTGGCCTGGCTGGTGCGCCCACCGCTGCCGGCCGCTGGGCACTTGGCCCATGCCGTGCCTGCTGGTGGCTGCCTGGGAATGCCTCCCATGCCCATTGTCTGTGCGATGAGGCTCCCCTTGCTCCTTCGCTTGGCACTTAGTCGACGGACAGGGACGAGGGGGCTGGCTCGCGACGGGCGCCTGTGGCCTGGCTGGCGCGCCCCCTCTGCCGCACGCTGGGCACTTGGCCCATGTCATGCCTTCTGGGTGATGCCTAGTCATGGCCCCTGTGCCCATGGTCCAAGCGACGCGGCTCCCCTATCTCACTCGCTGGGCACTTAGTCGAGGGACAGGGACAAGGGGGCTAGCTCGTGATGGGCCCCTGTGGCCTCCCTGGCACGCCCGCCGCTGCCGCACGCTGGGCCCTTGGCCCATGCCATGCCTGCTGGGGGCTGCTGGGGCTTGCCGGCCATTCCCAGGGTCCGTGTGATGTGGCTCCCCTGGCTCGCTCGCTGTTCACTTATTCGAGGGACAGGGACAAGGGGGCTGGCTCGTGATGGGCGCCTGTGGCTTGGCTGGCGCCCCCACCGCGGATGCACACAAGGCACTTGGCCCATGCCGTGCCTTCTGGAGGCTGCATGGGCATGCCTCCCATGCCCAGGGTCCGTGTGACACGGCTCCCCTGGCTGGTTTGCTGGGCACTTAGTCGAGGGACAGGGACAAGGGGGCTGGCTCGCGATGGGCGACTGTGGCCTGGCTTGCGCGCCTTCCTCTGCCGCACGCTGGTCACTTGGCCCATGCCATGCCTGCTGGGGGCTGACTGGGCATGCCTCCCATGCCCAGGGTCCATGCGACGCGGCTCCCTTGGCTCGCTCGCTGGGCACTTAGTCGAGGGACAGGCACGAGGGGGCTGGCTCGCGATGGCCGCCTGTGGCTGGGCTGGCACGCCCTCCTCTGCCGCACGCTGGGAACTTGACCCATGCCGTGCCTGCTGGGCGCTTCCTGGGCATGCCTCCCGTGCCCATGCTCCATTCGTCGCGGCTCCCCTGGCTCGCCCGCTGGGCACTTAGTCGATGGTCAGGGACGAGGGGGCTGACTTGCGATGGGCGCCTGTGGCAAGGCTGGCGCGGCCTCCTCTGCCGCACACTCAGCACTTGACCCATGCGATGCCTGCTTGGGGCTGCCTGGGCATGCCTCCCGTACCCAGTGTCTGTGCGATACGTCTCCCCTGGCTCCTTCGCTGGGCACTTAGTCGAGGGACTGGGATGAGGGGGCTGGCTCGCGATGGGTGCCTGTGGCCTGGCTGGTGCACCCACCGCTGCCGCACGCTGGGCACTTGGCCCATGCCATGCCTTCTGGGTGATGCCTAGTCATGCCCCCTGTGCCCAGGGTCCAAGCGATGCGGCTCCCCTAGCTTGCTCGCTGGGCACTTCGTCGAGGGACAGGGACGAGGGGGCTGGCTCGCGATGGGCGCCTGTGGCCTTCCTGGCACGCCCGCCACTGCCGCACGCTGGGCCCTTGGCCTATGACGATCCTGATGGGGGCAGCTGGGGCATGCCTGCCACACCCAGGGTCTGTGCGATGTGGCTCCCCTGGCTCGCTCGCTGGGCATTTAGTCGAGGGACAGGGACGAGGGGGCTGGCTCGCGATGGGCGCCTGTGGCCTGGCTTGCACACCTTCCTCTGCCGCACGCTGGGCACTTGGCCCATACTGTGCCTGCTGGGGTTTTACTGGGCATGCCTCCCATGCCTAGGGTCCGTGCGACGCTGCTCCCCTTGCTCACTCGCTGGGCACTTAGTTGAGGGACAGGGACGAGGGGGCTGGCTTGCGATGGGCGCCTGTGGCCTGGCTGGCGCGCCCACCGCTGCCGCACACTCGGCACTTGGCCCATGCCGAGCCTGCTGGGGGCTGCTGGGGCATGCCTGCCACTACAAAGGTCCGTGCGACGCGGCTCCCCTGGCTCGCTCGCTGGGCACTTCGTCGAGGGACAGGGACGAGGGGGCTGGCTCGCGATGGGCGCCTGTGGCCTGGCTGGCTCGGCCCCTCTGACGCACGCTGGGCACTTGGCCCATGCCATGCCTTCTGGGGGCTGCCTGATCATGCCCCCTGTGCCCAGGGTCCAAGCGACGCGGCTCCGCTAGCTCGCTCGCTGGGCACTAAGTCGAGGGAAAGGGACGAGGGGTCCCGCTCGCGATGGGCGCCTGTGGCCTCCCTGGCACGCCCGCCGCTCCCGCACGCTGGGCCCTTGGCCAATGCTGTGCCTGCTGGGGGCTGCCTTGGCATGCCTCCCGTGCCCAGTGTCCATGTGATGCGGCTGCCCTGGCTCGCTCGCTGGGCACTTAGTCGAGGGACAGGCACGAGAGGGCTGGCTCGCGATGGCCGCCTGTGGCTGGGCTGGCACGCCCTCCTCTGCCGCACGCTGGGAACTTGGCCCATGCCGTGCCTGCTGGGCGCTTCCTGGGTATGCCTCCCGTGCCCATGGTCCATTCGTCGCGGCTCCCCTGGCTCGCCCGCTGGGCACTTAGTCGATGGTCAGGGACGAGGGGGCTGGCTTGCGATGGTCGCCTGTGGCAAGGCTGGCGCGGCCTCCTCTGCCGCACACTCGGCACTTGACCCATGCGATGCATGCTAGGGGCTGCCTGGGCATGCCTCCCGTACCCAGTGTCTGTGCGATGCGTCTCCCCTGGCTCCTTCGCTGGGCACTTAGTCGAGGGACTGGGATGAGGGGGCTGGCTCGCGATGGGTGCCTGTGGCCTGGCTGGTGCACCCACCGCTGCCGCACGCTGGGCACTTGGCCCATGCCATGCCTTCTGGGTGATGCCTAGTCATGCCCCCTGTGCCCAGGGTCCAAGCAACGCGGCTCCCCTAGCTCGCTCGCTGGGCACTTCGTCGAGGGACAGGGACGAGGGGGCTGGCTAGCGATGGGCGCCTGTGGCCTCCCTGGCATGCCCGCCGCTGCCGCACGCTGGGCCCTTGGCCCATGCCATGCCTGCTGGGAGCTGCTGGGGCATGCCTGCCGTTCCTAGGGACCGTGTGATGTGGCTCCCCTGGCTCGCTCGCTGTTCACTTATTCAAGGGACAGGGACGAGGGGGCTGGCTCGTGATGGGCGCCTGTGGCTTGGCTGGCGCGCCCACCGCAGCTGCACACAAGGCACTTGGCCCATGCCGTGCCTGATGGAGGATGCATGGGCATGCCTCTCATGCCCAGGGTCCGTGTGACACGGCTCCCCTGGCTCGCTCGCCGGGCACTTAGTCGAGGGACAGGGACGAGGGGCCTGGCTCGCGATGGACGCCTGTGGCCTGGCTGGCGCGCCCACTGCTGCCGCACACTCGGCACGTGGCCTATGATGAGCCTGCTGGGGGCTGCTGGGGCATGCCTGCCACACCCAGGGTCCATGCGACGCGGCTCCCCTGGTTCGCTCACTGGGCACTTAGTCGAGGGACAAGGACGAGGGGGCTGGCTCGCGATGGGCGCCTGTGGCCTGGCTTGTGCGCCTTCCTCTGCCGCACGCTGGGCACTTGGCCCATACCGTACCTGCTGGGGTTTTACTGGGCATGACTCCCATGCCTAGGGTCCGTGCGACGCGGCTCCCCTTGCTCACTCGCTGGGCACTTAGTTGAGGGACAGGGACGAGGGGGCTGGCTTGCGATGGGCGCCTGTGGCCTGGCTGGCGCGCCCACCGCTGCCGCACACTCGGCACTTGGCCCATGCCGAGCCTGCTGGGGGCTGCTGGGGCATGCCCGCCACACCAAGGGTCCGTGCGACGCGGCTCCCCTAGCTCGCTCGCTGGGCACTCAGTCGAGGGACAGGGACGAGGGGGCTGGCTCGCGATGGGCGCCTGTGGCCTGACTGGCGCGCCCACCGCTGCCGCACACTCGGCACTTTGCCCATGCCGAGCCTGCTGGGGGCTGGTGGGGCATGCCTGCCACACCAAGGGTCCATGCGACGCGGCTCCTCTGGCTTGCTCGCTGGGCACTTAGTCGAGGGACAGGGACGAGGGGGCTGGCTCGCGATGGGCGACTGTGGCCTGGCTTGCGCGCCTTCCTCTGATGCATGCTGGGCACTTGGCCCATACCGTGCCTGCTGGGGGCTTCCTGGGCATGCCTCCCGTGCCCATGGTCCATTCGTCGAGGCTCCCCTGGCTCGCCCGCTGGGCACATAGTCGAGGGTCAGGGACGAGGTGGCTGGCTCGCGATGGGCGCCTGTGGCCAGGCTGGCACGCCCTCCTCTGCCACACGCTCGGCACTTGGCCCATGCCATGCCTGCTGGGGGATGCCAGGGCATGCCTCCCGTACCCAGTGTCAGTGCGATGCGGCTCCTCTGGCTCCTTCGCTGGGCACTTAGTCGAGGGACAGGGACGAGGGGCCTGGCTCGCGATGGGCGCCTGTGGCCAGGCTGGGGCGCCCTCCTCTGCTGCACGCTCGGCACTTGGCCCATGCCGTGCCTGCTGGGGGCAGCCTGGGCATGCCTCCCGTGCCCAGTGTCTGTGCGATGCGGCTCCCCTGGCTCGTTCGCTGGGCACTTAGTCGAGGGACAGGGACGAGGGGGCTGGCTCGCGATGGGTGCCTGTGGCCTCGCTGGCGCGCCCACCACTGCCGCACGCTGGGAAATTGGCCCATGCCGTGCCTGCTGGAGGCTGCCTGGGCATGCCTCCCATGCCCAGGGTCCGTGCGACACGGCTTCCCTGGCTCGCTCGCTGGGCACTTAGTCGAGGGACAGGGACGAGGGGGCTGGGTCGTGATGGGCGCCTGTGGCCTTGCTGGCGCGTCCTCCTTTGCCAAACACTGGCAACTTGGCCCATGCCGTGCCTGCTGGGGGCTGACTGGGCATGCCTCTTGTGCCCAAGGTCTGTGCGACACGGCTTCCCTGGCTCGCTCGCTGGGCACTTAGTCGAGGGACAGGGACGAGGGGGCTGGGTCGTGATGGGCGCCTGTGGCCTTGCTGGCGCGTCCTCCTCTGCCGCACGCTGGCAACTTGGCCCATGCTTTGCCTTCTGGGGGCAGCCTGGGCATGCCTCCCATGCCCAGTGTCCATGCGACATGGATCCCCTGGCTCGCTTATGGGGCACTAAGTCGAGGGACAGGGACGAGAGGACTGGCTCGTAATGGGCGCCCGTGGCCTCGCTGGCGCGCCCACCGCTGCCGCACACTGGGCACTTGGCCAATGTCGTGCCTGCTGGGAGCTGCCTGGGCATGCCTCCAGTGCCCAGGGTCTGTGCGATGCAGCTCCCCTGGGTCGTTCGCTGGGCACTTAGTCGAGGGACAGGACGAGGGGGCTGGCTCGTGATGGGCGCCCGTGGCCTCGCTGGCTCGCCCTCCTCGGCCGCATGCTGGGAACATGGCCTATGCCGAGCCTGCTGGGGGCTTCCTAGGCATGCCTCCCATGCCCAGAGTCCATGCGACATGGCTCCCCTGGCTCACTCACGGGGCACTAAGTCGAGGGACAGGGACGAGGGGGCTGGCTCGAGATGGGCGCCCGTGGCCTCACTGGCGCGCCCACCTTTGCCGAACGCTGGGCACTTGGCCCATGCCATGCCTGCTGGGGGCTGACTGGGCATGCCTATCATGCCCAGGGTCTGTGCGACGCGGCTCCCCTGGCTCGCTCGCTGGGCACTTAGTCGAGGGACAGGGATGAGGCGGCTGGGTCGTGATGGGTACCTGTGGCCTTGCTGGCGCGCCTTCCTCTGCCGCACGCTGGGCTGTGTCTGCTGGGGGCAGCCTGGGCACGCCTGGCTCTCTCACTGGGCACTTAGTTGAGGTACAGTGACGAGGGGGCTGGCTCGCGATGGGCACTTAGACCAGGGACAGGGACGAGGGGGCTGGCTCGCGATGGTCGCTTGTGGCCTGGCTGGCGCGCCCAGCGCTGCCGCACGCTGGGCATTTGGCCCATGCAGTGCCTGCTGGGGGCTGCCTGGGCATGCCTTCCATGCCCAGGGTCCATGCGACATGGCTCCCCTGGCTCGCTCGCTGGGCACTTTGTTGAGGTACAGGGATGAGGGGGCTGGCTCGCGATGGGCGCCTGTGGCCTGGCTGGCGCGCCCACCGTTGCCGCACGCTGGGCACTTGGCCCATGCTGTACCTGCTGGGGGCTGCCTGGGCATGCCTCCCGTGCCCAGGGTCCATGCGACATGGCTCCCCTGGCTCGCTCGCTGGGCACTTGGTCGAGGGACAGTGACGAGGGGGCTTGCTCGCGATGGGCGCCTGTGTAATGGCTGGCGCGCCCACCGCTGCCGCACGCTGGGCACTTGGCCCATGCCATACCTGCTGGGGGCTGCCTGGGCATGCCTCCTATTCCAAGGGTCCGTGCGACATGGCTCCCCTGGCTCGCTCGCTGGGCACTTGGTCGAGGGACAGGGACGACGGGGTTGGCTCGCGATGGGTGCCTGTGGCCTGGCTGGCGCGCCCACCGCTGCCGCACGCTCGCCACTTGGCCCATTCCATACCAGCTGGGGGCTGCCGGGGCATGCCTCCCACACCCAGGGCCCGTGTGACTCGCCTCCCCTGGCTCGCTCGCAGGGCACTTAGTCGAGGGAGAGGGACGAGGGGGCTCGCTCGCGATGGGCGCCTGTGGCCTCGCTGGCACGCCCACCGCTGCCGCACGCTAGGCACTTGACCCATGCCATGCCTGCTTGGGGCTGCTGGGGCATGCCTGCCATTCCCAGGGTCCATGTAATGTGGCTCCCCTGGCTCGCTGGCTGGGCACTTAGTCGAGGGACAGGGACTAGGGCGCTTGCTCGCGATGGGCGCCTGTGGCCTGGCTGGCGCGGCCACCGCTGCCGCACGGAAGGCACTTGGCCCATGCTGTGCCTGCTGGAGGCTGCCTGGGCATGCCTCACGTGCCCAGGGTCCGTGCGTCACGGTTCCCCTGGCTCGCTCACGGGGCACTAAGTCGAGGGACAGGGATGAGAGGACTGGCTCGTAATGGGCGCCCATGGCCTCACTGGCGCGCCTACCGCTGCCGCACACTGGGCACTTAGCCAATGCCATGCCT
The DNA here is from genome assembly GCA_021397835.1 of Moringa oleifera. Classification (NCBI taxonomy): domain Eukaryota; kingdom Viridiplantae; phylum Streptophyta; class Magnoliopsida; order Brassicales; family Moringaceae; genus Moringa; species Moringa oleifera. Next base: position 50,048 of record JAJFZO010000093.1, read on the forward strand.
GCTGGGAGCTGCCTGGGCTTGCCTCCAGTGCCCAGGGTCTGTGCGATGCGGCTCCCCTGGGTCGTTCGCTGGGCACTTAGTCGAGGGACAGGGACGAGGGGGCTGGCTCGTGATGGGAGCAAGTGGCCTCGCTGGCGCGCCCTCCTCTGCCGCACGCTGGGAACATGGCCTATGCTGAGCCTGCTGGGGGCTGCCTGGGCATACCTCCCGTGCCCAGAGTCCATGCGACGCGGCTCCCCTGCCTCACTCACGGGGCACTAAGTCAAGGGACAGGGACGAGGGGGCTGCCTCCTGATGGGCGCCCGTGGCCTCACTGGCGCGCCCACCTTTGCCGAATGCTGGGCACTTGGCCCAAGCCGTGCCTGCTGGGGGCTGACTGGGCATGCCTCTCGTGCCAAGGGTCTGTGCGACGCGGCTCCCCGGGCTCATTCACTGGGCACTTAGTCGAGGGACAGGGACGAGGAGGCTGCGTCGTGATGGGCGCCTGTGGCCTTGCTGGCGCGCCCTCCTCTGCCGCATGCTGGGCACTTGGCCCATGCTGTGCCTGCTGGGGGCAGCCTCGGCATGCCTCCCATGCCCAGAGTCCATGCGTTCTGGCTCCCCTGGCTCGCTCACGGAGCACTAAGTCTAGGGACAGGGACGAGAGGACTGGCTCGTAATGGGCATCCGTGGCCTTGCTGGCGCGCCCACCGCTGCCGCACACTGGGCACTTAGCCAATGCCGTGCCTGCTGGGAGCTGCCTGGGCATGCCTCCAGTGCCCAGGGTCTGTGCGATGCGGCTGCCCTGGCTCGTTCGCTGGGTACTTAGTCGAGGGACAGGGAAGAGGGGGCTGGCTCGAGATGGGCGCCTGTGGCCTGGCTGGCCCACCCTCCTCTGCCGCACGCTGGGCTCTTGGGCCATGCCATGCCTTCTGGGTGATGCCTAGTCATGCCCCCTGTGCCCAGGGTCCAAGCGACGCGGCTCCCCTAGCTCGCTCGCTGGGCACTTAGTCGAGGGACAGGGACGAGGGGGCTGGCTCGCGATGGGCGCCTGTGGCCTCCCTGGCACGCCCACCGCTGCCGCACGCTGGGCACTTTGGCCATGCCGTGCCTGCTGGAGGCTGCTGGGGCTTGCCTGCCATTCCCAGGGTCCATGCGACGTGGCTCCCCTCGCTCACTCGCTCTTCACTTATTCGAGGGACAGGGACGAGGGGGCTTGCTCGCGATGCGCTCTTGTGGCCTGGCTGGCGCTCACACCACTGCCGCACACTGGGCACTTGGCCCATGCCATGCCTGCTGGGGGCTGCCTGGGCATGCCACCAATGCCCATGGTCCGTGTGACGAGGCTCCCCTGGCTCCCTCGCTGGGCAGTTAGTCGAGGCACATGGATGAGGGGGCTGGCTAGCGATGGGCGCCTGGGGCCTGGCTGGCGCGCCCACCGCTGCCACACACTCGGCACTTTGCCCATGCTGAGCCTGCTGGGGGCTGCTGGGGCATGCCTGCCACAACAAGGGTCCATGCGACGTGGCTCCCCTGGCTCGCTCACTGGGCACTTAGTTGAGGGACAGGGACGAGGGGGCTGGCTCGCGATGGGCGCCTGTGGCCTGGCTTGCGCGCCTTCCTCTGCCTTACGTTGGTCACTTGGCCCATGCCGTGCCTGCTGCGGGCTGAGTGGGCATGCCTCCCATGCCCAGGGTCCGTGCGACGCGGCTCCCCTGGCTCGCTCGCTGGGCACTTAGTCGAGGGACAGGGACGAGGGGGCTGGCTTGTAATGGGCGCCTGTGGCCTGGCTGGCACGCCCTCCTCTTCCGCATGCTGGAAACTTGGCCCATGCCATGCCTGCTGGGGGCTTCCTGGGCATGCCTCCCGTGCCCATGGTCTGTGCGACACGGCTCCCCTGGCTCGCTCGCTGGGCACTTAGTCAAGGGACAGGGACGAGGGGGCTAGCTCACGATGGATGCCTGTGGCCTGGCTGGCGCGCCCTCCTCTGCCGCAAGATGGGCACTTGGCCCATGCCGTGCCTGCTTGGGGCTGCCTTGGCATGCCTCCCGTGCCCAGGGTCCATGTGATGCGGCTCTCCTGGCTCGCTCGCTGGGCACTTAGTCGAGGGACAGGCACGAGGGGGCTGGCTCGCGATGGCCGCCAGTGGCCTGGCTGGCGTGCCCTCCTCTGCCACACGCTGGGCACTTGGCTCATGCCATTCCTACTGTGGGATGCCTGGGCATGCCCCCTGTGCCAAGGGTCCATGTGACGCGGCTCCCCTGGCTCGCTCGCTGGGCACTTAGTCGAGGGACAGGCACGAGGGGGCTGGCTCGCGATGGCCGCCTGTGGCCTGGCTGGCACGCCCTCCTCTGCTGCACGCTGGGAACTTGGCCCATGCAATGCCTGCTGGGGGCTTCCTGGGCATGCCTCCCATGCCCATGGTCCATTCGTCGCGGCTCCCCTGGCTCGCCTGCTGGGCACTTAGTCGAGGGTCAGGGACGAGGGGGCTTGCTTGCGATGGGCGCCTGTGGCCAGGCTGGCGCGCCCTCCTCTGCTGCACGCACGGCACTTGACCCATGCTGTGCCTGCTAGGGGCTGCCTGGGCATGCCTCCCATGCCCAGTGTCTGTGCGATCCTGCTCCCCTGGCTCGTTTGCTGGGCACTTAGTCGAGGGACAGGGATGAGGGGGCTGGCTCGCGATTGGCGCCTGTGGCCTGGCTGGTGCGCCCACCGCTGCCGCACGCTGGGCACTTGGCCCATGCCATGCCTGCTGGGGGCTCCCTGGGAATGCCTCCCATGTGCAGTGTCTGTGCGATGCGGCCCCCCTGGCTCCTTCGCATGGCACTTAGTCGAGGGACAGAGACGAAGGGGCTGGCTCACGATGGGCGCCTGTGGCCTGGCTGGCGCGCCCCCTCTGCCGCACGCTGGGCACTTGGCCCATGCCATGCCTTCTGGGGCCTGCCTGGTCATGCCCCCTGTGCCAAGGGTCCAAGCGACGCGGCTCCCCTAGCTCGCTCGCTGGGCACTTAGTCGAGGGAAAGGGACAAGGGGGCTGGCTCGCGATGGGCGCCTGTGGCCTCCCTGGCATGCCCGCCGCTGCCGCACGCTGGGCCCTTGACCCATGCCGTGCCTGCTGGGGGCTGCCTTGGCATGCCTCCCGTGCCCAGGGTCCATGCGATGTGGCTCCCCTGGCTCGCTCGCTGGGCACTTAGTCAAGGGACAGGAACGAGGGGGCTGGCTCGCGATGGCCGCCTGTGGCCGGGCTGGCACGCCCTCCTCTGCCGCACGCTGGGAACTTGGCCCATGCAATGCCTGCTGGGGGCTTCCTGGGCATGCCTCCTGTGCCCATGGTCCATTCGTCGCGGCTCCCCTGGCTCGCCCGCTGGGCACTTAGTCAAGGGACAGGGATGAGGGGGCTGGCTCGCGATGGGCGCCTGTGGCCTGGCTGGTGCGCCCACCGCTGCCGGCCGCTGGGCACTTGGCCCATGCCGTGCCTGCTGGTGGCTGCCTGGGAATGCCTCCCATGCCCATTGTCTGTGCGATGAGGCTCCCCTGGCTCCTTCGCTTGGCACTTAGTCGACGGACAGGGACGAGGGGGCTGGCTCGCGATGGGCGCCTGTGGCCTGGCTGGCGCGCCCCCTCTGCCGCACGCTGGGCACTTGGCCCATGTCATGCCTTCTGGGTGATGCCTAGTCATGGCCCCTGTGCCCATGGTCCAAGCGACGCGGCTCCCCTATCTCACTCGCTGGGCACTTAGTCGAGGGACAGGGACAAGGGGGCTAGCTCGTGATGGGCCCCTGTGGCCTCCCTGGCACGCCCGCCGCTGCCGCACGCTGGGCCCTTGGCCCATGCCATGCCTGCTGGGGGCTGCTGGGGCTTGCCGGCCATTCCCAGGGTCCGTGTGATGTGGCTCCCCTGGCTCGCTCGCTGTTCACTTATTCGAGGGACAGGGACAAGGGGGCTGGCTCGTGATGGGCGCCTGTGGCTTGGCTGGCGCCCCCACCGCGGATGCACACAAGGCACTTGGCCCATGCCGTGCCTTCTGGAGGCTGCATGGGCATGCCTCCCATGCCCAGGGTCCGTGTGACACGGCTCCCCTGGCTGGTTTGCTGGGCACTTAGTCGAGGGACAGGGACAAGGGGGCTGGCTCGCGATGGGCGACTGTGGCCTGGCTTGCGCGCCTTCCTCTGCCGCACGCTGGTCACTTGGCCCATGCCGTGCCTGCTGGGGGCTGACTGGGCATGCCTCCCATGCCCAGGGTCCATGCGACGCGGCTCCCTTGGCTCGCTCGCTGGGCACTTAGTCGAGGGACAGGCACGAGGGGGCTGGCTCGCGATGGCCGCCTGTGGCTGGGCTGGCACGCCCTCCTCTGCCGCACGCTGGGAACTTGACCCATGCCGTGCCTGCTGGGCGCTTCCTGGGCATGCCTCCCGTGCCCATGCTCCATTCGTCGCGGCTCCCCTGGCTCGCCCGCTGGGCACTTAGTCGATGGTCAGGGACGAGGGGGCTGGCTTGCGATGGGCGCCTGTGGCAAGGCTGGCGCGGCCTCCTCTGCCGCACACTCAGCACTTGACCCATGCGATGCCTGCTTGGGGCTGCCTGGGCATGCCTCCCGTACCCAGTGTCTGTGCGATACGTCTCCCCTGGCTCCTTCGCTGGGCACTTAGTCGAGGGACTGGGATGAGGGGGCTGGCTCGCGATGGGTGCCTGTGGCCTGGCTGGCGCACCCACCGCTGCCGCACGCTGGGCACTTGGCCCATGCCATGCCTTCTGGGTGATGCCTAGTCATGCCCCCTGTGCCCAGGGTCCAAGCGATGCGGCTCCCCTAGCTCGCTCGCTGGGCACTTCGTCGAGGGACAGGGACGAGGGGGCTGGCTCGCGATGGGCGCCTGTGGCCTTCCTGGCACGCCCGCCACTGCCGCACGCTGGGCCCTTGGCCTATGACGATCCTGCTGGGGGCAGCTGGGGCATGCCTGCCACACCCAGGGTCTGTGCGATGCGGCTCCCCTGGCTCGCTCGCTGGGCATTTAGTCGAGGGACAGGGACGAGGGGGCTGGCTCGCGATGGGCGCCTGTGGCCTGGCTTGCGCACCTTCCTCTGCCGCACGCTGGGCACTTGGCCCATACTGTGCCTGCTGGGGTTTTACTGGGCATGCCTCCCATGCCTAGGGTCCGTGCGACGCTGCTCCCCTTGCTCACTCGCTGGGCACTTAGTTGAGGGACAGGGATGAGGGGGCTGGCTTGCGATGGGCGCCTGTGGCCTGGCTGGCGCGCCCACCGCTGCCGCACACTCGGCACTTGGCCCATGCCGAGCCTGCTGGGGGCTGCTGGGGCATGCCTGCCACAACAAAGGTCCGTGCGACGCGGCTCCCCTGGCTCGCTCGCTGGGCACTTCGTCGAGGGACAGGGACGAGGGGGCTGGCTCGCGATGGGCGCCTGTGGCCTGGCTGGCTCGGCCCCTCTGCCGCACGCTGGGCACTTGGCCCATGCCATGCCTTCTGGGGGCTGCCTGATCATGCCCCCTGTGCCCAGGGTCCAAGCGACGCGGCTCCGCTAGCTCGCTCGCTGGGCACTAAGTCGAGGGAAAGGGACGAGGGGTCCCGCTCGCGATGGGCGCCTGTGGCCTCCCAGGCACGCCCGCCGCTCCCGCACGCTGGGCCCTTGGCCAATGCTGTGCCTGCTGGGGGCTGCCTTGGCATGCCTCCCGTGCCCAGTGTCCATGTGATGCGGCTGCCCTGGCTCGCTCGCTGGGCACTTAGTCGAGGGACAGGCACGAGAGGGCTGGCTCGCGATGGCCGCCTGTGGCTGGGCTGGCACGCCCTCCTCTGCCGCACGCTGGGAACTTGGCCCATGCCGTGCCTGCTGGGCGCTTCCTGGGTATGCCTCCCGTGCCCATGGTCCATTCGTCGCGGCTCCCCTGGCTCGCCCGCTGGGCACTTAGTCGATGGTCAGGGACGAGGGGGCTGGCTTGCGATGGTCGCCTGTGGCAAGGCTGGCGCGGCCTCCTCTGCCGCACACTCGGCACTTGACCCATGCGATGCATGCTAGGGGCTGCCTGGGCATGCCTCCCGTACCCAGTGTCTGTGCGATGCGTCTCCCCTGGCTCCTTCGCTGGGCACTTAGTCGAGGGACTGGGATGAGGGGGCTGGCTCGCGATGGGTGCCTGTGGCCTGGCTGGTGCACCCACCGCTGCCGCACGCTGGGCACTTGGCCCATGCCATGCGTTCTGGGTGATGCCTAGTCATGCCCCCTGTGCCCAGGGTCCAAGCAACGCGGCTCCCCTAGCTCGCTCGCTGGGCACTTCGTCGAGGGACAGGGACGAGGGGGCTGGCTAGCGATGGGCGCCTGTGGCCTCCCTGGCATGCCCGCCGCTGCCGCACGCTGGGCCCTTGGCCCATGCCATGCCTGCTGGGAGCTGCTGGGGCATGCCTGCCGTTCCTAGGGACCGTGTGATGTGGCTCCCCTGGCTCGCTCGCTGTTCACTTATTCAAGGGACAGGGACGAGGGGGCTGGCTTGTGATGGGCGCCTGTGGCTTGGCTGGCGCGCCCACCGCAGCTGCACACAAGGCACTTGGCCCATGCCGTGCCTGATGGAGGATGCATGGGCATGCCTCTCATGCCCAGGGTCCGTGTGACACGGCTCCCCTGGCTCGCTCGCCGGGCACTTAGTCGAGGGACAGGGACGAGGGGCCTGGCTCGCGATGGACGCCTGTGGCCTGGCTGGCGCGCCCACTGCTGCCGCACACTCGGCACGTGGCCTATGATGAGCCTGCTGGGGGCTGCTGGGGCATGCCTGCCACACCCAGGGTCCATGCGACGTGGCTCCCCTGGTTCGCTCACTGGGCACTTAGTCGAGGGACAAGGACGAGGGGGCTGGCTCGCGATGGGCGCCTGTGGCCTGGCTTGTGCGCCTTCCTCTGCCGCACGCTGGGCACTTGGCCCATACCGTACCTGCTGGGGTTTTACTAGGCATGACTCCCATGCCTAGGGTCCGTGCGACGCGGCTCCCCTTGCTCACTCGCTGGGCACTTAGTTGAGGGACAGGGACGAGGGGGCTGGCTTGCGATGGGCGCCTGTGGCCTGGCTGGCGCGCCCACCGCTGCCGCACACTCGGCACTTGGCCCATGCCGAGCCTGCTGGGGGCTGCTGGGGCATGCCCGCCACACCAAGGGTCCGTGCGACGCGGCTCCCCTAGCTCGCTCGCTGGGCACTCAGTCGAGGGACAGGGACGAGGGGGCTGGCTCGCGATGGGCGCCTGTGGCCTGACTGGCGCGCCCACCGCTGCCGCACACTCGGCACTTTGCCCATGCCGAGCCTGCTGGGGGCTGCTGGGGCATGCCTGCCACACCAAGGGTCCATGCGACGCGGCTCCTCTGGCTTGCTCGCTGGGCACTTAGTCGAGGGACAGGGACGAGGGGGCTGGCTCGCGATGGGCGACTGTGGCCTGGCTTGCGCGCCTTCCTCTGATGCATTCTGGGCACTTGGCCCATACCGTGCCTGCTGGGGGCTTCCTGGGCATGCCTCCCGTGCCCATGGTCCATTCGTCGAGGCTCCCCTGGCTCGCCCGCTGGGCACATAGTCGAGGGTCAGGGACGAGGTGGCTGGCTCGCGATGGGCGCCTGTGGCCAGGCTGGCACGCCCTCCTCTGCCACACGCTCGGCACTTGGCCCATGCCATGCCTGCTGGGGGATGCCAGGGCATGCCTCCCGTGCCCAGTGTCAGTGCGATGCGGCTCCCCTGGCTCCTTCGCTGGGCACTTAGTCGAGGGACAGGGACGAGGGGCCTGGCTCGCGATGGGCGCCTGTGGCCTGGCTGGCGCGCCCTCCTCTGCCACACGCTGGGCACTTGGCTCATGCCATGCCTACTGTGGGATGCCTGGGCATGCCCCCTGTGCCAAGGGTCCATGCGACGTGGCTCCCCTGGCTCACTCGCTGGGCACTTAGTCGAGGGACAGGCACGAGGGGGCTGGCTCGCGATGGCCGCCTGTGGCCTGGCTGGCACGCCCTCCTCTGCCGCACGCTGGGAACTTGGCCCATGCAATGCCTGCTGGGGGCTTCCTGGGCATGTCTCCCGTGCCCATGGTCCATTCGTCGTGGCTCCCCTGGCTCGCCGCTGGGCACTTTTTCGATGGTGAGGGACACGGGGGCTTGCTTGCGATGGGCGCCTGTGGCCAGGCTGGCGCGCCCTCCTCTGCCGCATGCTCGGCACTTGACCCATGCCGTGCCTGCTAGGGGCTGCCTGGGCATGCCTCCCATGCCCAGTGTCTGTGCGATGCGGCTCCCCTGGCTCCTTTGCTGGGCACTTAGTCGAGGGACAGGGATGAGGGGGCTGGCTCGTGATGGGCGCCTGTGGCCTGGCTGGTGCGCCCACCGCTGCCGCACGCTGGGCACTTGGCCCATGCCATGCCTGCTGGGGGCTGCCTGGGAATGCCTCTCATGCCCAGGGTCCTGCGATGCGGCTCTCCTGGCTCGCTCGCTGGGCACTTAGTCGAGGGACAGGCACGAGGGGGCTGGCTCGCGATGGCCGCCTGTGGCCTGGCTGGCACGCCCTCCTCTGCCGCACGCAGGGCACTTGGCTCATGCCATGCCTGCTGGGGGCTTCCTGGGCATGCCTCCTGTGCCCATGGTCCATTCGTCGAGGCTCCCCTGGCTCGCCCGCTGGGCACTTAGTCGAGGGTCAGGGACGAGGGGGCTGGCTCGCGATGGGCGCCTGTGGCCAGGCTGGCACGCCCTCCTCTGCCACATGCTCGGCACTTGGCCCATGCCATGCCTGCTGGGGGCTGCCAGGGCATGCCTCCCGTGCCCAGTGTCAGTGCGATGCGGCTCCCCTGGCTCATTCGCTGGGCACTTAGTTGAGGGACAGGGATGAGGGGCCTGGCTCGCGATGGGCGCCTGTGGCCTGGCTGGCGCGCCCTCCTCTGCCACACGCTGGGCACTTGGCTCATGCCATACCTACTGTGGGATGCCTGGGCATGCCCCCTGTGCCAAGGGTCCATGTGACGCGGCTCCCCTGGCTCGCTCGCTGGGCACTTAGTCGAGGGACAGGCACAAGGGGGCTGGCACGCGATGGCCGCCTGTGGCCTGGCTGGCACGCCCTCCTCTGCCACACGCTGGGAACTTGGCCCATGCAATGCCTGCTGGGGGCTTCCTGGGCATGTCTCCCGTGCCCATGGTCCATTCGTCGCGGCTCCCCTGGCTCGCCTGCTGGGCACTTAGTCGATGGTCAGGGACGAGGGGGCTTGCTTGCGATGGGCGCCTGTGGCCAGGCTGGCGCACCCTCCTCTGCCGCACGCTCGGCACTTGACCCATGCCGTGCCTACTAGGGGCTGCCTGGGCATGCCTCCCATGCCCAGTTTCTGTGCAATGCGGCTCCCCTGGCTCATTTGCTGGGCACTTAGTCGGGGGACAGGGATGAGGGGGCTGGCTCGCGATGGGAGCCTGTGGCCTGGCTGGTCCACCCACCGCTGCCGCACGCTGGGCACTTGGCCCATGCAATGCCTTCTGGGGGCTGCCTGGGAATGCGTCCCATGCCCATTGTCTGTGCGATGCGGCTCCCCTGGCTCCTTCGCTTGGCACTTAGTCGACGGAGAGGGACGAGGGGGCTGGCTCCCGACGGGCGCCTGTGGCCTGGCTGGCGCGCCCCCTCTGCCGCACGCTGGGCACTTGGCCCATGCCATGCCTTCTGGGTGATGCCTAGTCATGCCCCCTGTGCCCAGGGTCCAAGCGACGCGGCTCCCCTAGCTCGCTCGCTGGGCACTTAGTCGAGGGACAGGGACGAGGGGGCTGGCTCGCGATGGGCACCTGTGGCCTCCCTGGCACGCCCGCCGCTGCCGCACGCTGGTCCCTTGGCCCATGCCATGCCTGCTGGGGGCTGCTGGGGCTTGCCTGCCGTTCCCAGGGTCCGTGTGATGTGGCTCCCCTGGCTCGCTCGCTATTCACTTATTCGAGGGACAGGGACGAGGGGGCTGGCTCGTGATGGGCGCCTGTGGCCTGGCTGGCACGCCCACCGCGGCTGCACACAAGGCACTTGGCCCATGCCGTACCTGCTGGGGGCTGCATGGGCATGCCACCCATGCCTAGGGTCCGTGTGACACGGCTCCCCTGGCTCGCTCGCTGGGCACTTAGTCGAGGGACAGGGACGAGGGGGCTGGCTCGCGATGGGCGCCTGTGGCCTGGCTGGGGCGCCCACCGCTGCCGCACACTCGGCACTTGGCCCATGCTGAGCCTGCTGGGGGCTGCTGGGGCATGCCTGTCACAACCAGGGTCCGTGTGATGCGGCTCCGCTGGCTCGCTCGCTGGGCACTTAGTCCAGGGACAGGGACGATGGGGCTGGCTCGCGATGGGCGCCTGTGGCCCGGCTTGCGCGCCTTCCTCTGCCGCATGCTGGGCACTTGGCCCATACCGTGCCTGCTTGGGGCTTACTGGACATGCCTCCCATGCCTAGGGTCCATGCGACACGGCTCCCCTTGGTCGCTCGCTGGGCACTTAGTCGAGGGACGGGGACGAGGGGGCTGGCTTGCGATGGGGGCCTGTGGCCTGGCTGGCGCGCCCACCGCTGCCGCACGCAAGGAACTTGGCCCATGACGAGCCTGCTGGGGGCTGCTGGGGAATGCCTGCCACACCCAGGGTCCGTGCGATGCGGCTCCCCTGGCTCGCTCGCTGGGCACTTAGTCAAGGGACAGGCACGAGAGGGCTGGCTCGCGATGGGCGCCTGTGGCCTGGCTGGCGCGCCCACCGCTGCTGCACACTCGGCACTTGGCCCATACCATGCCTGCTAGGGGCTTTCAGGGCATGCCTCCAACACCCAGGGTCTGTGCGAACGCGGATCCCCTGGTTCGCTTGCTGGGCACTTAGTCGAGGGACAGGGATGAGGGGGCTAGCTCACGATGGGCGCCTGTGGCCTGGCTTGCGCGCCTTCCTCTGCCGCATGCTGGTCACTGGGCCCATGCCGTGCCTGCTGGGGGCTGACTGGGCATGCCTCCCATGACCAGGGTCCGTGCGACGCGGCTCCCCTGGCTCGCTCGCTGGGCACTTAGTCGAGGGACAGGGACGAGGGGGCTGGCTTGCGATGGGCTCCTGTGGCCTGGCTGGCGCGCCCTCCTCTGCCGCATGCTGGAAACTTGGCCCATGCCACACCTGCTGGGGGTTTCCTGGGCATTCCTCCCATGCCCAGGGTCCGTGCGACGCGGCTCCCCATGCTCGCTCGCTGGGCACTTAGTCGAGGGACAGGGATGAGGGGGCTAGCTGGCGATGGATGCCTGTGGCCTGGCTAGCGCGCCCTCCTCTGCCGCACGATGGGCACTTGGGCCATGCCATGCCTGCTGGGGGCTGCCTTGGCATGCCTCCCATGCCCAGGGCTCATGTGATGCGGCTCCCCTGGCTCGCTCGCTGGGCACTTAGTCAAGGGACAGGGACGAGGGGGCTGGCTCGTGTTGGGCGCCTGTGGCCACCCTGGCACGCCCACCGCTGCAGCACGCTGGGCACTTGACCCATGCCGTGCCTGCTGGGGACTGCTGAGGCTTGCCTGCCGTTCCCAAGGTCTGTGCGACACGGCTCCCCTGGCTCACTCGCTGTTCACTTATTTGAGGGACAGGGACGAGGGGGCTGGCTCGTGATGGGTGCCTGTGGCCTGGCTGGCGCGCCCACCGCTGCCGCACACAAGGCACTTGGCCCATGCCATGCCTGCTGGAGGCTGCCTGGGCATGCCTGCCACACCCAGGGTCTGTGCAACGCGGCTCCCCTGGCTCTCTCGCTGGGCACTTAGTCGAGGGACAGGCACGAGGGGGCTGGCTCGCGATGGGCGCCTGTGGCCTGGCTGGCACGCCTTCCTCTGCCGCACGCTGGGCACTTGACCCATGCCGTGCCTGCTGGGGTCTGCCTTGGCATGCCTCCCATGCCCAGGGTTCATACGATGCAACTCCCCTGGCTCACTCGCTGGGCACTTAGTCGAGGGACAGGGACGAGGGGGCTGGCTCGTGTTGGGCGCCTGTGGCCTGGCTGGTGCTCCCACCGCCGCCGCGCGCTGGGCACTTGGCCCATGCCGTGCCTGCTGGGGTCTGCCTTGGAATGCCTCCCATGCCCAGGGTCTGTGGGACGCGGCTCCCGTGGCTCGTTCGCTGGGCACTTAGTCGAGGGACAGGGACGAGGGGGCTGGCTTGCGATGGGCGCCTGTGGCCTTGCTGGCGCGCCCACCGCTGCCGCACACTCGGCACTTAGCCCATGCCGAGCCTGCTTGGGGCTGCTGGGGCATGCCTGCCACACCCAGGGTCCATGCGACGCGGCTCCTCTGGCTCGCTGGCTGGGCACTTAGTCGAGGGACAGGCACGAGGGGGCTGGCTCGCGATGGGCGCCTGTGGCCTGGCTGGTGCGCCTTCCTCTGCCGCACGCTGGGCACTTAGCCCATGCCGTGCCTGCTGGGGTCTGACTGGGCATGCCTCCCATGCTCAGGGTCCGTGCGACAGGGCTCCCCTGGCTCGCTCGCTGGGCACTTAGTC
>JAJFZO010000093.1:72500-75000 GCA_021397835.1 Moringa oleifera
CGGCTGGATGGGCAAGGCAGCAAGCCGCCCTGCCCATGCCATGCGCGCTGGGTTGCCCAAGCCCAGCGCCTGCCCACGTGGGATGGGCAGGGGGGGAGGCACGCATGGCCTGTTGGCACCCAGCAAGCTAGGTGACCACCTCCCCCCTAAAGAGTCTTAAATGAAATTTCACTCCCGACAGGAGGAAACATCAATATGTCTGAGCCGTCATAATGGGTCTAAAAAATTATTTACTTGCAATTTTGAGCTGAAATTTTGTACATAAATGGAGAATAACAATATCTACCACCAGAAAAAATTTCAGAATTTTCTGGGCACTAAATTTTTTTTAATGAATTTTGTACAGCCAAAAATTGAAACAATCATCAAAAATAGCCCATGTGTCGAAATGATCCCAAACTTCAGGGGCAGACTCCTCATGAATTACACGAATTATTTGAGTCAATTCGGGACCAATTCCATGATGAAAAGATGGTCAATTCACAACAATTTTGCAACTGGACATTGTGACCAGCAGGCTGGGGCAGCTGTGCCTCTGCCTGGCCCATGGTGCATGCTGGCTGCCCTGTCCAGTGCACCTCCAGCCACCCCATGGCAGCCCTCAGGGTCCACCAGAGCCAGGGGCCACGGCCAAGGCCAGCTTGCCCAAGAAATCAACGCCCACAGCATGTGCTGAGCCTCACAGCGTGCTCGCGGCTGGCTCGCGTGGGACGCCCCTGGCAAGGCTGGCGCCGTGCCTGCTGGCGACTGCTGTTGCACCCCTGGCTCGCACGCTGGGCAGTCAGTCGAGGGGCTGAGACAAGGGGGCTGGCTCGCGATGGGCGCCCATGGCCTGGCTGGCGCGCCCACCACTGCCGTACGCTGGGCGAGCAGCCCATGCCGTTCTTGCTGTGGGCTGTCTGGGCGTGCCACCCGTGCCCAGGGTCCGTGCGACGCGGCACCCCTGGTTCGCACATTGGGCAGTCAGTCGAGGGGCAGGGACAAGGGGGCTGGCTCGCGATGGGCGCCCGTGGCCTGCTGGCGTGCCCATCGCTGCCGCACGCTGGGCGAGCAGCCCATGCCGTGCCTGCTGGGGGCTGCCAGGGCGTGCCACCCGTGCCCAGGGTTCGTGCGACGCGGCTCCCCTGGCTCACTTGCTGGGCTCTGCGTCAAGGGACAGGAACGTGGGGCTGGCTCGCGATGGGCGCCCGCGGCCTGGCTGGCGCGAACCACTGCCGCAAGCTGGGCGAGCAGCCCATGCCATGCCTGCTGGGGGCTGCCTGGCCGTGCCACCCGTGCCCAGTGTCCGTGCGACACGGCCCCCCTGGCTCGCTCACTGGGCACTTAGTCGAGGGAAAGGGACGTGGGGGCTGGCTCGCGATGGGCGCCTGCGGCCTGGCTGGCGCGAGCATCGCTGCCGCACGCTGGGCGAGCAGCCCATACCGTTCCTGCTGGGGGCTGACTAGCCGTGCCACCCATGCCCAGGGTCCGTGCGACACGGCATCCCTGGCTCGGACACTGGGCAGTCAGTCGAGGGGCAGGGATGAGGGGGCTGGCTCGCGATAGGCGCCCGCGGCCTGGCCGGCGCACCCACCGCTGCCGCACGCTGGGCGAGCAGCCAATGCCGTGCCTGCTGGGGGCACCCTGGGCATGCCACCCCTGCCCAGTGTCCGCGCGACATGGCCCCCCTGGCTCGCTCGCTGGGCACTTAGTCAAGGGACAGGGACGTGGTGGCTGGCTCGTGATTGGCGCCCGCGGCCTTGCAGGCGCAAGCACCGCTGCCGCACGCTGGGCGAGCAGCCCATGCCGTGTCTTCTGGGGGCTGCCTGGGCGTGCCACCCATGCCCAGGGTCCGTGCGACGCGGCACCCCTGGTTCGCTCGCTGGGCACTACGTCGAGGGGCAGGGACGTGGGGGTTGGCTCGCGATGGGCGCCTGCGGCCTGGCTGGCGCGCCCATCGCTGCCGCACGCTGGGCGAGTAGCCCAAGCCGTGCCTCCAGGGGGCTGCCTGGGAGTGCCACCCGTACCCAGGGTCCGTGCGACGTGGCCCCCCGGTCTCGCTCGCTGGGCACTTAGTCGAGGGGCAGGGACGAGGGGACTGGCTCACGATGGGCGTCTGCAGCCTGGCTGCCGAGCCCACCGCTGCCGCATACCGGGCGAGCAGCCCATGCCGTGCCTGCTGGGGGCTGCCTAGGCATGCCACCGGTGGCCAGGGTCCGTGTGACGTGGCACGCCAGGCTCGCACGCTGAGCACTTAGTCGAGGGACAGGGACGTGGGGGCTGGCTCGCGATTGGCGCCTGCTGCCTGGCTGGCACGCCCACCGCTGCCGCACGCTGGGTGAGCAGCCCATGCCGTGCCTGCTGGGGGCTGCCTGGGCATGCCACCCGTGCCCAGGGTCCATGCGATGTGGCCCCCCAGGCTCGCTCGCTGAGCACTTAGTCGAGGGACAAGGACGTGGGGGCTGGCTCGCGATGGGCGCCCGCGGCCTGGCTGGCGCGCCTACCGCTGCCGCACGCTGGG
>JAJFZO010000093.1:80000-87500 GCA_021397835.1 Moringa oleifera
GGCCGACTGCCTGCCGGCGGTGGTGGCCGCCACAGCCACGCACCACCGGCTGGATGGACAAGGCAGCAAGCCGCCCTGCCCATGCCATGCACGCTGGGTTGCCCAAGCCCAGCGCCTGCCCACGTGGGATGGGCAAGGGGGGAGGCACACATGGCCTGTTGGCACCCAGCAAGCTAGGTGACCACCTCCCCCCTAAAGAGCCGTCATAATTGGTCTAAAAAATTATTTACTTGGAATTTTGAGCTGAAATTTTGTACATAAATGGAGAATAATCATATCTACCACCAAAAAAAATTTCAAAATTTTCTGGGCTCTAAATTTTTTTTAATGAATTTTCTACAGCTGAAAATTGAACAAATCATCAAAAATAGCACGTTAGTCGAAATGATCCCAAACATCAGGAGTAGACTCCTCATGAATTACATGAATTATTTGAGTCATTTCGGGACCAATTCCATGATGAAAAGATGGTCAATTCACAACAATTTTGCAACAGGGCATTGCGGCCAACCGGCTGGGGCAGCTGTGCCTCTACCTGGCCCACGGTGCATGCTCGCTTTCCTGTCCAGCGCACCTCCAGCAACCCCAAGTCCGCCCTCAGGGTCCACAAGATCCAGCGGCCACGGCCAAGGCCAGCTTGCCCATGAAATCAACGCCCACAGCATGTGCTGAGCCTCACAGCGTGCTCGAGGCTAGCTCGCGTGGGTCACCCCTAGCAAGGCTGGCGCCGTGCCTTTTGGCAACTGCTGTGGCACCCCTGGCTCGCATGCTGGGCAGTCAGTCGAGGGGCAGGGACGAGGGTGCTGGCTCGCGATGGGCGCCCGTGGCCTGGCTGGCACGCCCACCGCTGTCGCACGCTGGGCGAGCAGCCCATGCCGTGCCTGCTGGGGGCTGCCTGGGCGTGCCACCCATGCCCAGGGTCCATGCGATGTGGCACCCCTGGCTCGCACGCTGGGCAGTCAGTCGAGGGGCTGGCACGAGGGGGCTGGCTCACCATGGGCGCCCGTGGCCTGGCTGGCGCACCCACCGCTGCCGCACGCTGGGTGAGCAGCCCATGCCGAGCCTGCTGGGGGCTTCCTGGGCGTGCCACCCGTGCCCAAGGTCCGTGCGATGTGGCACCCCTGGCTCGCACACTGGGCAGTCAGTCGAGGGGCAGGGACGAGGGGGCTGGCTCGCCATGGGCGCCCGCGGCCTGGCTGGCGCTCCCCCCGCTGCTGCATGCTGGGCGAGCATCTCATGCCGTACCTGCTCGGGGCTTCTTGGGCATACCTCCCGTGCCCAGGGTCCATGGGATGCGGAACCCCAGGCTCGCACGCTGGGCAGTCAGTCGAGGGGCAGGGATGAGGGGGCTGGCTCGCGATGGGCGCCCGCGGCCTGGTTGGCGCGCCCACCGCTGCCGCACGCAGGGCGAGCAGCCCATGCCATGGCTGCTGGGGGCTACCTGGGCGTGCCACCCATGCCCAGGGTCCATGCAACGCAGCCCCCCTAGCTCGCTCGCTGGGCATTACGTCGAGGGACAGGGACGTGAGGACTGGCTAGCGATGGGCGCCCGCGGCCTGGCTGGCGCGCCCACCGCTAGCCAGTCCTCACGTCCCTGTCCCTCAACGTAATGGCGCGCCCACCGCTGCAGCACGCTGGGTGAGCAGCCCATGCCATGCCTGCTGGGGGTTGCCTGGGCGTGCCACCTGTGCCCAGGGTCCGTGCAACACGGCCCCCTTGGCTCGCTAGATGGGCACATAGTCCAGGGACAGGGACGTGGGGACTGGCTGGCGATGGGTGCCCAGGGCCAGGCTGGCGTGCCCACCGCTGCCGCACGCTAGGCGAGCAACCCATGCCGTGCCTGCTGGGGGCTGCATAGGCGTGCCTCCCGTGCCCAGGTTCCATGGGATGCGGAACCCCTGGCACGCACAGTGGGCAGTCAATCGAGGGGCTGGCTTGCGATGGGCGCCTGCGGCCTGGCTGGCGCGCCCACCGCTGCCGCACCCAGGGCGAGCAGCCCATGCCGTGCCTGCTGGGGGCTGCCTGGGCATGCCACCCATGCCCAGGGTCCGTTCAACCCAGCCCCCCTAGCTCACTCGCTGGGCACTACGTCGGGGGACAGGGACGTGAGGGCTGGCTCGCGATGGGCACTCGCGGCCTGGCTGGCGCGCCCACCGCTGCCGCATGCTGGGCGAGCAGCCCATGCCGTGCCTGCTGGGGGCTGCCTGGGCATGCCACCTATGCCCAGGGTCCGTGCGACGCGGCCCCCCTGGCTCGCTTGCTGGGCACTTAGTCGAGTGACAGGGACGTGGGGGCTGGCTTGTGATGGGTGCCCGCAGCCTGGCTGGCGCCCCAACCGCTGCCGCACGCTGGGTGAGAAGCCCATGCCCTGCCTGCTGGGGGCTGCCTGGGGGTGCCACCCATACCCAGGGTCCATGCGACTCGGCCCCCCTGGCTCGCTCGCTGGGCACTTAGTTGAGGGACGGGGACGTGGGGGCTTGCTCGCGATGGGAGCCCGCGGCTTGGCTGGCGCGCCCACCGCTGCCGCACGTTGGGCACTTGGCCCATGCCGTGCATATTGGGGGCTGCCTGGGCATGCCTCCCATTCCCAGGGTCTGTGCGACACGGCTCCCCTGGCATGTTCGCTGGGCACTTAGTCGAGGGACAGGGACGAGGGGGCTGGCTCGCGAAGGGCGCCCGTCGCCTGGCTGGCGCGCCCACCTCTACCGCATGCTGGGCACTTGGCCCATGCCATGCATTCTGGGGGCTGCTGGGGCATGCCTCCCATGCCCACATTCCATGCGATGCGGCTCCCCGGGCTCGCTCGCTGGGCACTTAGTCGAGGGATAGGGACGAGGGGGCTGGCTAGTGAAGGGCGCCCGTCGCCTGGCTTGCGCGCCCACCTCTACTGCACGCTGGGCACTTGGCCCATGCTGTGCCTGCTGGGGACTGCTGGGGCAACCCTCCCGTGCCCAGGGTCAATGCGACGCGGCTCCCCTGGCTCGCTCGCTGGGCACTTAGAGTAGGGACAGGGAAGAGGGGGCTGGCTTGCGATGGGCGCCCGTGGCCTGGCTGGTGCGCCCACCGCTGCCGCACGTTGGGCACTTGGCCGATGCCGTGCATATTGGGGGCTGTCTGGGCATGCCTCTCGTTCCCAAGGTCTGTGCGACACGGCTCCCCTGGCTTGTTCGCTGGGCACTTAGTCGAGGGACAGGGACGAGGGGGCTGGCTCGCGAAGGGCGCCAGTCGCATGGCTGCCGCGCCTACCTCTACCGCACGCTGCGCACTTGGCCCATGCCGTGCCTTCTGGGGGCTTCTGGGGCATGCCTCCCATGCCCAGGGTCCATGCGATGCGGCTCCCCTGGCTCACTCGCTGGGCACTTAGTCGAGGGACAGGGACGAGGGGGCTGGCTCGCGATGGGCGCCTGTGGCCTCGCTGGCGCGCCCACTGCTGCCGCACGCTGGGCACTTGGCCCATGCCGTGCCTGCTGAGGGATGCCTGGGCTTGCCTTCTGTGCCAAGGGTCTGTGAGACGCGGCTCCCCTGGCTTGTTCGCTGGGCATTTAGTCGAGGGACAGGGACGTGGGAGCTGGCTCGCGAAGGGCGCCCGTCGCCCGGCTGGCGCGCCCACCTCTACCGCACACTGGGCACTTGGCCCATGCCGTGCCTGCTGGGGGCTGCTGGGGCATGCCTCCCATGCCCAGAGTCCTTGCGACATGGCTCCCCTGGCTCTCTCGCTGGGCACTAAGTCGAGGCACAGGGACGAGGGGGCTGGCTCATGATGGGCGCCCGTGGCCTCGCTGGCGCGCCGACCTTTACCCCACGCTGGGCACTTTGCCCATGCCGTGCCTGCTGGGGGCTGCCTGGGCATGCCTCCCGTGCCCAGTGTCTTTGCGACATGGCTCCCCTGGCTCTCTCGCTGGGCACTAAGTCGAGGGACAGGAACGAGGGGGCTGGCTCATGATGGGCGCCCGTGGCCTCGCTGGCGCGCCCACCTTTGCCCCATGCTGGGCACTTGGCCCATGCCGTGCCTGCTGGGGGCTTCCTGGGCATGGCCCCCATGCCCAGAGTCCATGTGACGTGGCTCCCCTGTATCACTCGCTGGGCACTTAGTCGAGGGACAGGGACGAGGGGGCTGGCTTGCGATGGGCGGCTGTGGACTCGCTGGCGCGCCCACCTTTGCTGCATGTTGGGCACTTGGACCATGCCGTGCCTGCTGGGGGCTCCCTGGGCATGCCTCCCGTGCCCAGGGTCTGTGCAACACTGCTCTCCTGGCTCATTCGCTGGGCACTTAGTCAAGGGACAGGGACGAGGGGGCTGGTTCGCGATGGGTGCCTGTGGCCTGGCTGGCGCGCCCACCTCTGCAGCACGCTGGGCACTTGGCCCATGCCGTGCCTGCTGTGGGGCGGCTGGGGCATGCCTTCCATGCCCAGGGTCCATGCGACGTGGCTCCACTGGCTCGTTCGCTGGGCACTTAGTTGAGGGATAGGGACGAGGGGGCTGGCTCGCGAAGGGCGCCCGTCGCCTGGCTGGCGCGCCCACCTCTACTGCATGCTGGGCACTTGGCCCATGCCGTGCCTGCTGGGGGCTGCTGGGGCATGCCTTCCGTGCCCAGGGTCCATGCGACGCGGTTCCCCTGGCTCGCTCGCTGGGCACTTAGTCGAGGGACAGGGACGAGGGGGCTGGCTGGCGATGGGCGCCCGTGGCCTGGCTGGCGCGCCCACCTCTACCGCACACTGGGAACTTGGCCCATGCCGTGCCTGCTGGGGGCTGCCGGGGCATGCCTCTCATGCCCAGAGTCCTTGCGACATGGCTCCCCTGGCTCTCTCGCTGGGCACTAAGTCGAGGCACAGGGACGAGGGGGCTGGCTCATGATGGGCGCCCGTGGCCTCGCTGGCGCGCCGACCTTTGCCCCACGCTGGGCACTTGGCCCATGCCGTGCCTGCTGGGGACTGCCTGGGCATGCCTCCCTTGCCCAGTGTCTTTGCGACATGTCTCCCCTGGCTCTCTCGCTGGGCACTAAGTCGAGGGACAGGGACGAGGGGGCTGGCTCATGATGGGCGTCCGTGGCCTCGCTGGCGCGCCCACCTTTGCCCCACGCTGGGCACTTGGCCCATGCCGTGCCTGCTGGGGGCTTCCTGGGCATGCCCCCCATGCCCAGCGTCCATGTGACGTGGCTCCCCTGTATCACTGGCTGGGCACTTAGTTGAGGGACAGGGACGAGGGGGCTGGCTCGCGATGGGCGGCTGTGGACTCGCTGGCGCGCCCACCTTTGCTGCATGTTGGGCACTTGAACCATGCCGTGCCTGCTGGGGGCTGCCTGGGCATGCCTCCTGTGCCCAGGGTCTGTCCAACACGGCTCCTCTGCTCGTTCGCTGGGCACTTAGTCGAGGGACAGGGATGAGGGGGCTGGTTCGCAATGGGCACCTGTGGCCTGGCTGGCGCACCCACCTCTGCCGCACGCTGGGCACTTGGCCCATGCCGTGCCTGCTGTGGGGTGGCTGGGGCATGCCTTCCGTGCTGAGGGTCCATGCGACGTGGCTCCCCTGGCTCGTTCGCTGGGCACTTAATTGAGGGATAGGGACGAGGGGGCTGGCTCGCGAAGGGCGCCCATCGCCTGGCTGGCGTGCCCACCTCTACTGCACGCTGGGCACTTGGCCCATGCCGTGCCTACTGGGGGCTGCTGGGGCATGCCTTCCGTGCCCAGGGTCCGTGCGACGCGGTTCCCCTGGCTCGCTCGCTGGGCACTTAGTCGAGGGACAGGGACGATGGGGCTGGCTCGCGATGGGCGCCCGTGGCTTGGCTGGCGCGCCCACCGCTGTGCATGTTGGGCACTTGGCCCATGCCGTGCATATTGGGGGCTGCTGGGGCATGCCTCCCGTGACCAGGGTCCATGCAACGCGGCTCCCCTGGCTCGCTCGCTGGGCACTTAGTGGCTCGATGGGACAGCTGGGCACGATGCCGGGGCTGGCTCGCGGGTCCATGCAACGCGGCTCCCCTGGCTCGTTTGCTGGGCACTTAGTTTAGGGACAGGGACGAGGGGGCTGGCTCGCAATGGGCGCCTGTCGCCTGGCTGGCATGCCCACCGCTGCCACATGCGGGGCACTTAGCCCATGCCGTGCTTTCTGGGGGCTGCCTGGGCATGCCTCCCGTGGCCAGGATCCATGCAACAAGGCTCCCCTGGCTCGCTCGCTGGCTCGCGATGGGCGCCTGTGGCCTCGCTGGTGCGCCCGTCGCTGCGCACGCTGGGCACTTGGCCCATGCCGTACCTGCTGGGGGCTGCCTGGGCAAGCCTCCCGTGCCCAGAGTCCGTGCGACGTGGCTCCCCTGGCTTGCTCGCTGGGCACTTAGTCCAGGGACAGGGACGAGGGGGCTGGCTCTCGATGGGCGCCTGTGGCCTGGCTGGCACGCCCGCCTCTGCCTCACGCTGGGCACTTGGCCCATGCCGTGCCTGCTGGAGGCTGCTGGGGCATGCCTCTCGTGCCCAGTGTCCATGCGACGCGGCTCCCCTGGCTCGCTCGCTGGGCACTTAGTCAAGGGACAGGGACGATGGGGCTGGCTCGCGATGGGCGCCTGTGGCCTCGCTGGCGCGCCCACCGCTGCGCACGCTGGGCACTTGGCCCATGCTGTACCTGCTGAGGGCTGCCTGGGCAAACCTCTCGTGCCCAAAGTCTGTGCGACATGGCTCCCCTGGCTTGCTCACTGGGCACTTAGTCGAGGGACAGGGATGAGGGGGCTGGCTCGCGATGGGCGCCTTTGGCCTGGCTGGCGCGCACACCTCTGCCGAACGCTGGGCACTTGGCCCATGCCATGCCTGCTTGGGGCTGCCTGGGCATGCCTCCCATGCCCAGAGTCCTTGCGACGTGGCTCCCCTGGCTTGCTCGCTGGGCACTTAGTCGAGGGACAGGGACGAGGGGGCTTGCTCGCAATGGGCGCCTGTGGCCTGGCTGGCGCGCCCACCTCTACCACACGCTGGGCACTTGGCCCATGCCATGCCTGCTGGGGGCTGCTGGGGCATGCCTCCCATTCCCAGTGTCCGTGCGATGCGGCTCCCCTTGCTCGCTCGCTGGGCACTTAGTCGAGGGACAGGGACGAGGGGGCTGGCTCGCGATGCGCGCCTGTGGCCTGGCTGGCGCGCCCACCGCTGCCGCACGCTGGGCACTTGGCCCATGCCGTGCATACTAAGGGCTGCCTGGGCATGCCTCTCATGCCCAGGGTCTGTGCGACGTGGCTCCCCTGGCTCGCTCGCTGGGCACTTAGTCAAGGGACAGGGACGAGGGGGCTGGCTCGCGATGGGCGCCTGTGGCCTCGCTGGTGCGCCCGCCGCTGCGCACGCTGGGCACTTGGCCCATGCCGTACCTGCTGGGGGCTGCCTGGGAAAGCTTCCCGTGCCCAAAGTCTGTGCAAGGTGGCTCCCCTGGCTTGCTCGCTGGGCACTTAGTTGAGGGACAGGGACGAGGGGGCTGGCTCGCGATGGGCGCCTGTGGCCTGGCTGGCGCGCCCACCTCTGCCGCACGCTGG
>JAJFZO010000093.1:92500-105000 GCA_021397835.1 Moringa oleifera
CACGTACAAATGGGCAGCAACAGCACCAAACGAGCTGCAAGCCGACGAGCGAAAGGCCCATCGATCATGCAGGTCATCATGTGCTGCCGCACCCAAGCCGCTAAGCGCGAAATTGTTTCAATATCAAGGGATGATTCTTCAATGGCAAGGGACCACCGATGAGGCCTTGGCAACAGGGGTGTCACAACGTGCCCAGGCTGGCCGTGTGGCTCGCTCGTTGCTAACAGCCGACGATCGTGTCGTCGATCGTGCTGCGCAACATGTCAGCTTCTAGGCAAGCCTAAGCATCGAGATCAGACCCCACGTCCGCTGCCTCGAGGGCCTGCGACGAAGCACTCCAAATGCTTGAAATCCCCCCAACGATTTGGCCCTCACGTAGCATGCATCATCATTAGCTTCGCCGCCCACACCATCGAGCTTGTCTAGCCACATCCCAGCTCATTATCCTATGATTATTCTCGCTTCATTGCCCACGTTTTTCCCACCGATGAGGCCTTGGCACCAGGGGTGCCCAGGCTGGCCGTGTGGCTCGCTCGTTGCTAACGGCCGATGATCCTGTCGTCGATCGCGCTGCGTAACGAGTACGCCTAGGCAAGCCTGAGCGTCGAGATCCAACCCCACGTCTGCCGCCTCGAGGGCCTGCGATGAAGCACTCCGCATGCTCAAAATCCCCCCAATGATTTGGCCCTCACGTAGCATGCATCATCATTAGCTTCACCGCCCCAACACATCGAGCTTGTCTAGCCACATCCCAGCTCATTATCCCACGATTATTCTCGCTTCGTTGCCCACATTTTTCCCACCGATGAGGCCTTGGCAGCAGGGGTGCCCAGGCTGGCCGTGTGGCTCGCTCATTGCTAACGGCCGACGATCGTGTCGTCGATCGCGCTGTGCAACGAGTCCACCTAGGCAAGCCTGAGTGTCGGGATCCAACCCCACATCCGCCGCCTCGAGGGCCTACGACGAAGCACTCCGCATGCTTGAAATTCCCCCCAACGATTTGGCCCTCGCGTAGCATGCATCATCGTTAGCCTCGCTGCCCACACCGTTGAGCTTGTGTAGCCACATCCCAGCTCATTATCCCACGATTTTTCTCATTTCGTTGCCCACATTTTTCCTGCTGATGAGGCCTTGGCAGCAGGGGTGTCACGCCTTGCCCAGGCTGGCCGTGTGGCTCGCTCTTTGCTAACGGCCGACGATTGTGTCGTTGATCACGCTGTGCAATGAGTCCGCCTATGCAAGCCTGGGCGTTGGGATCCAGCCCCGCATCCGCCGCCTCGAGGGCCTGCGATGAAGCACTCCGCATGCTCAAAATCCCCCCAGCGATTTGGCCCTCACGTGGCATGCATCATCGTTAGCTTCGCTGCCCACACCGTCGAGTTTGTCTAGCCACATCCCAGCTCACTATCCCACAATTTCTCTCGTTTTGTTGCCCACATTTTTCCCACCGATGAGGCCTTGGCAGCAGGGGTGTCACGCCTTGCCCAGGCGGCCGTGTGGCTCGCTCGTTGCTAACGGCCGACGATCGTGTCGCCGATCGCGCTGCGCAACAAGTCCGCCTAGGCAAGCCTGAGCATCGGGATCCAACCTGCGATGAAGCACTCCGCATGCTTGAAATCCCCCCAGCGATTTGGCCCTCGCGTGGCATGCATCATCGTTAGCTTCGCCGCCCACACCGTCGAGCTTGTGTAGCCACATCCCAGCTCATTATCCCACGATTTTTCTCATTTTGTTTCCCATAATTTAGTGGATTTTGTTTCCCACATTTTCCCCACTCCGTTGGCTACTGATCGGGCGTCCCACACTCTTCGGCCGACATCACCGGCCGCCTGCCTGTCGGCACGCACCACCGGCTGGATGGGCAAGGCAGCAAGCCGCCCTGCCCATGCCATGTGCGCTGGATTGCCCAAGCCCAGCGCCTGCCCACGTGGGATGGGCAGGGGGGAAGGCACGCATGGCCTGTTGGCACCCAGCAAGCTGGGTGACCACCTCGCCCCTAAAGAGTCTTAAATGAAATTTCACTCCCGGCAGGAGGAAACATCAATATGTCTGAGCCGTCATAATGGGTCTAAAAAATTATTTACATGGAATTTTGAGCTGAAATTTTGTACATAAATGGAGAATAATCATATCTACAACCAGAAAAAATTCCATAATTTTCTGGGCAATAAATTTTTTTTAATGAATTTTCTACAGCCGAATATTGAAAAAATCATCAAAAATAGCCCGTGAGTTGAATTGATCCCAAACTTCAGGGGCAGACTCCTCAGGAATTACACGAATTATTTGAGTCATTTCAGGACCAATTCCATGATGAAAAGATGGTCAATTCACAACAATTTCGCAACTGGGCATTGCGGCCAGCAGACTGGGGCAGCCGAGCCTCTGCCTGGCCCTTGGTGCATGCTGGCTGCCCTGTCCAGTGCACCTCCAGCCACCCCATGGCAGCCCTCAGGGTCCACCGGAGCCAGGGGCAACAGCCAAGGCCAGCTTGCCCATGAAATCAACGCCCACAGCATGTGCTGAGCCTCACAGCAAGCTCGCGGCTGGCTTGCGTGGGGTGCCCCTGGCAAGGCTGGCGCCGTGCCTGCTGGTGACAGCTGTGGCACCCCTGGCTCGCACGCTGGGCAGTCAGTCGAGGGGCAGGGACGAGGGGGCTGGCTTACGATGGGCGCCCGTGGCCTGGCTGGCGCGCCCACCGCTGCCGCACGCTGGGCGAGCAGCCCATGACATGACTGCTGGGGGCTGCCTGGGCGTGCCACCCGTGCCCAGGGTCCGTGTGATGCGGCAATCCTGGCTCACACGCTGGGCAGTCAGTTGAGGGGCAGGGACGAGGGGGCTGGCTCGCGATGGGCGCCAGTGGCCTGGCTGGCGCGCCCACCGCTGCCGCACGCTTTACGAGCAGCCCATGCCGTGCCTGCTGGGGGCTGCCTGGGCGTGCCACCTGTGCCCAGGGTCCATGCGACGTTGCCCCCCTGGCTCGCTCGCTGGGCACTTAGTCGAGGGACAGGGACGTGGGGGCTGTCTCGCGATGGGCGCCCGCGGCCTGGCTGGCACGCCCACCGCTGCTGCACGCGGGGTGAGCAGTCCATACCTTGCCTGCTGACGGCTGCCAGGGTGAGCAACACATTCCCAGGGACTGTGAGATGTGGCACCCCTGGCTCGCACGCTGGGCAGTTAGTCGAGGGGCAGGGACGAGGGGGCTGGCTCGCGATGGGCGCCCGCGGCCTGGCTGCCGCGCACACCGCTTCCGCACGCTGGCCGAGCACCCCATGCCGTGCCTGCTGGGGGCTGCCTGGGCATGCCACCTGTGCCCAGGGTCCGTGCAACGCAGCCCCCCAGGGTCGCTCGCTGGGCACTACGTCAAGGGACAGGGACATGGGGCCTTACTCACGACGAGCGCCCGCGGCCTGGCTGGCGCGCCCACCGCTGCTGCACGCTGGGCGAGCAGCCCATGCCGTTCCTGCTGGGGGCTGCCTGGGCATGCCACCCATGCCCAGCATCCGTGCGACGCGGCCCGCCTGGCTCGCTCACTGGGCACTTAGTCGAGGGACAGGGACGTGGGGGCTGGCTCGCGATGGGCGCCCGCGGCCTCGCTGGCTCGCCAACCGCTGCCGCACACTGGGCGAGCAGCCCATGCCATGCCTGCTGAGGACTGCCTGGGCATGCCACCCGTGCCCTGGGTCCGTGCGACGCGGACCCCCTGGCTCGCTCGCTGGGCACTTTGTCGAGGGACAGGGACGTGGGGGCTGTCTCGCGATGGGCGCCCGCAGCCTGGCTGGTGCGCCCACCGCTGCCGCACGCTGGGCGAGAAGCCCATGCCGTTCCTGCTGGGGGCTTCCTAGGCGTGCCACCCGTACCAAGGGTCCATGCGACGCGGCTCCCCTGGCTCGCAAGCTGGGCCGTATGTCGAGTTGCAGGGACGAGGGAGCTGGCTTGCGATGGGTGCCCGCGGCCTGGCTGGCGCGCCCACCGCTGCCGCACGCTGGGCGAGTACCCCATGCCGTGCCTTCTGGGGGCTGCCTGGGCATGCCACCTTTGCCCAGGGTCCGTGCGACGCAGCCGCCCTGGCTCGCTCGCTGGGCACTACGTCGAGGGACAGGGACATGGGGCCTTGCTCGCGACGGGCGCCCGCGGCCTGGCTGGCACGCCCACCGCTGCAGCACGCTGGGCAAGCAGCTCATGCTGTGCCTGCTGAGGGCTGCCTTGGCGTGCCACCAGTGCCCAGGGTCCTCCCAACGCAGCCCTTCTGGCTCGCTCGCTGGGCACTTAGTCGAGGGAGAGGAACGTGGGGGCTGGCTCGCGATGGGCGCCCGCGGCCTGGCTGGCACGCCCACCGCTGCCGCACGCTGGGTGAGCAGCCCATGCCATGCCTGCTGGGGGCTGCCAGGGCATGCCACCCGAGCCCAGGGTCCGTGCGACGCGGCACCCCTGGCTGGCACGCTGTGCAGTCAGTCGAGCAGCAGACAAGAGGGGGCCGGCTCGCGATAGGCTCCCGTGGCCTGGCTGGGGCGCCCACCGCTGCCGCACGCTGGGCGAGAAGCCCATGCCGTGCCTGCTGGGGGCTTCCTGGGCGTGCCACCCATGCCAAGGGTCCGTGCGACACGGCTCCCCTGGCTCGCAAGCTGGGCCGTATGTCGAGGGGCAGGGACGAGGGGGCTGGCTCGCGATGGGGACCCTCGGCCTGGCTGGCGCGCCCACCGCTGCCACACTCTGGGCATGCAGCCAATGCCATGCCTACTGGGGGCTGCCTGGGCGTGCCACCAATGTCCAGGGTCCATGCATCGCAGCCTCCCAAGCTCACTCGCTGGGAACATAGTCGAGGGAAAGGGACGTGGGTGCTGGCTCGCGTTGGGCGCCTGCGGCCTGGCTATCGCGCCCACCGCTGCCGCACGCTGGGCAAGCAGCCCATGCCGTGACTGCTGGGAGCTGCCTGGGCGTACCACCCATGCCCAGGTTCCATGCGATGCGCCACCCCTGGCTCACACGCTGGGCACTACGTCCAGGAATAGGGACAAGGGGGCTAGTTCGTGATGGGCGCCCGCGGCCTGTCTGGCGCGCCCATCGCTGCCGCACGCTGGGCGAGCAGCCCATGCCGTTCCTGCTGGGGGTCGGCTGGGCGTGCCACAAGTGCCCAGGGTCCGTATGACGCGGCCCCCCTGGCTTGCTCGCTGGGCAGTCGGTCGAGGGACAGGGACGTGGGGACTGGCTCGCGATAGGCACCCGCGGCCTGGCTGGCGCGCCCACGGCTGCCGCACGCTGGGCGAGCAGCCCATGCCGTGCCTGCTGGGGACTGCCTGGGCATGCCACCCGTTCCCAGGGTCCGTGCGATGCGGCACCCCTTGCTCGTACACTGGGCAGTCAGTCGAGTGGCAGGGACGAGGGGGCTGGCTCGCGATGGGCGCCCGCGGCTTGGCTGGCGCGCCCACCGCTGCCGCACGCTGGGCGAGCAGCCCATGCCAAGCCTGCTGGGGGAAGCCTGGGCGTGCCACTCGTGCCCAGGGTCCATGCGACCAGGCCCCCCAGGATCGCTCCCTGGGCACTTAGTCGAGGGACAGAGACGTGGGGGCTGGCTCGCGATGGGCGCCCACAGCCTGGCTGGCGCGCCCACCGCTGCCGCACACTGGGCGAGAAGCCCATGCGGTGCCTGCTGGGGGCTTCCTGGGCGTGCCACCCATGCCAAGGGTCCAAGGGACACGGCTCCCCTGGCTCGCAAGCTGGGCCGTATGTCGAGGGGCAGGGACGAGGGGGCTGGCTCGCGATGGGGAACCTCGGTCTGGCTGGCGCGCCCACAGCTGCCACACTCTGGGCATGCAGCCCATGCCGTGCCTGCTGGGGGCTGCCTGGGCGTGCCACCAATGTCCAGGGTCCATGCATCGCAGCCCCCCAAGCACACTCGCTGAGCACTTAGTCGAGGGAAAGGGACGTGGGGGCTGGCTCGCGTTGGGCGCCTGCGGCCTGGCTAGCGCGCCCACCGCTGCCACATGCTGGGCGAGCAGCCCATGCCGTGACTGCTGGGGGCTGCCTGGGCGTGCCACCCGTGCCAAGGGTCCATGCGATGCGGCACCCCTGGCTCGCACGCTGGGCACTACGTCGAGGAACAGGGACGTGGGGGCTAGTTCGTGAAGGGCACCAGTGGCCTGTCTGGCGCGCCCACCACTGCCGCACGCTGGGCAAGCAGCCCATGCCGTTCCTGCTGGGGGTTGCCTGGGCGTGCCACCAGTGCCGAGGGTCCGTACGACGCGGCCCCCCTGGCTCGCTTGCTGGGCAGTCGGTCGAGAGACAGGGACGTGGGGGCTGGCTCGCGATCGGCGCCTGCGGCCTGGCTGGCGCGCCCACCGCTGCCGCACGCTGGCGACTGCCTGGCCATGCCACCCGTTCCCAGGGTCCATGCGACGCGGCACCCCTGGCTCATACGCTGGGCAGTCAGTCGAGTGGCAGGGACGAGGGGGCTGGCTCGCGATGGGCGCCCGCGGCTTGGCTGGCGAGCCCACCGCCGCCGCACGCATGGGGAGCAGCCCATGCCGACCCTGCTGGGGGCAGCCTGGGCGTGCCACCTGTGCCCAGGGTCCGTGTGACCAGGCCCCCCTGAATCGCTCGCTGGGCACTTAGTCGAGGGACAGAGACGTGGGGGCTGGCTCGCGATGGGCGCCCACGACCTGGCTGGCGCGCCCACCGCTGCCGCACGCTGGCCGAGTAGCCCATGCCGTGCCTGCTGGGGACTGCCTGGGCATGCCACCCGTTCCCAGGGTCCGTGCGATGCGGCACCCCTTGCTCGTACACTGGGCAGTCAGTCGAGTGGCAGGGACGAGGGGGCTGGCTCGCGATGGGCGCCCGCGGCTTGGCTGGCGTGCCCAACGCTGCCGCACGCTGGGCGAGCAGCCCATGCCGAGCCTGCTGGGGGAAGCCTGGGCGTGCCACTCGTGCCCAGGGTCCATGCGACCAGGCCCCCCAGGATCGCTCCCTGGGCACTTAGTCGAGGGACAGAGACGTGGGGGCTGGCTCGCGATGGGCGCCCACGTCCTTGTTGGCGCGCCCACCGCTGCCGCACACTGGGCGAGAAGCCCATGCGGTGCCTGCTGGGGGCTTCCTGGGCGTGCCACCCATGCCAAGGGTCCATGGGACACGGCTCCCCTGGCTCGCAAGCTGGGCCGTATGTCGAGGGGCAGGGACGAGGGGGCTGGCTCGCGATGGGGACCCTCGGTCTGGCTGGCGCGCCCACAGCTGCCACACTCTGGGCATGCAGCCCATGCCGTGCCTGCTGGGGGCTGCCTGGGCGTGCCACCAATGTCCAGGGTCCATGCATCGCAGCCCCCCAAGCTCACTCGCTGGGCACTTAGTCGAGGGAAAGGGACGTGGGGGCTGGCTCGCGTTGGGCGCATGCGGCCTGGCTAGCGCGCCCACCGCTGCCACATGCTGGGCGAGCAGCCCATGCCGTGACTGCTGGGGGCTGCCTGGGCGTCCCACCCGTGCCAAGGGTCCATGCGATGCGGCACCCCTGGCTCGCACGCTGGGCACTATGTCGAGGAACAGGGACGTGGGGGCTAGTTCGTGAAGGGCACCAGTGGCCTGTCTGGCGCGCCCACCACTGCCGCACGCTGGGCGAGCAGCCCATGCCGTTCCTGCTGGGGGTTGCCTGGGCGTGCCACCAGTGCCGAGGGTCCGTACGACGCGGCCCCCCTGGCTCGCTTGCTGGGCAGTCGGTCGAGAGACAGGGACGTGGGGGCTGGCTCGCGATCGGCGCCTGCGGCCTGGCTGGCGCGCCCACCGCTGCCGCACGCTGGGGACTGCCTGGCCATGCCACCCGTTCCCAGGGTCCATGCGACGCGACACCCCTGGCTCATACGCTGGGCAGTCAGTCGAGTGGCAGGGACGAGGGGGCTGGCTCGCGATGGGCGCCCGCGGCTTGGCTGGCGAGCCCACCGCCGCCGCACGCTGGGGGAGCAGCCCATGCCGACCCTGCTGGGGGCAGCCTGGGCGTGCCACCTGTGCCCAGGGTCCGTGTGACCAGGCCCCCCTGAATCGCTCGCTGGGCACTTAGTCGAGGGACAGAGACGTGGGGGCTGGCTCGCGATGGGCGCCCACGACCTGGCTGGCGCGCCCACCGCTGCCGCACGCTGGCCGAGTAGCCCATGCCGTGCCTGCTGGGGACTGCCTGGGCATGCCACCCGTTCCCAGGGTCCGTGCGATGCGGCACCCCTTGCTCGTACACTGGGCAGTCAGTCGAGTGGCAGGGACGAGGGGGCTGGCTCGCGATGGGCGCCCGCGGCTTGGCTGGCGTGCCCAACGCTGCCGCACGCTGGGCGAGCAGCCCATGCCGAGCCTGCTGGGGGAAGCCTGGGCGTGCCACTCGTGCCCAGGGTCCATGCGACCAGGCCCCCCAGGATCGCTCCCTGGGCACTTAGTCGAGGGACAGAGACGTGGGGGCTGGCTCGCGATGGGCGCCCACGTCCTTGTTGGCGCGCCCACCGCTGCCGCACACTGGGCGAGAAGCCCATGCGGTGCCTGCTGGGGGCTTCCTGGGCGTGCCACCCATGCCAAGGGTCCATGGGACACGGCTCCCCTGGCTCGCAAGCTGGGCCGTATGTCGAGGGGCAGGGACGAGGGGGCTGGCTCGCGATGGGGACCCTCGGTCTGGCTGGCGCGCCCACAGCTGCCACACTCTGGGCATGCAGCCCATGCCGTGCCTGCTGGGGGCTGCCTGGGCGTGCCACCAATGTCCAGGGTCCATGCATCGCAGCCCCCCAAGCTCACTCGCTGGGCACTTAGTCGAGGGAAAGGGACGTGGGGGCTGGCTCGCGTTGGGCGCATGCGGCCTGGCTAGCGCGCCCACCGCTGCCACATGCTGGGCGAGCAGCCCATGCCGTGACTGCTGGGGGCTGCCTGGGCGTCCCACCCGTGCCAAGGGTCCATGCGATGCGGCACCCCTGGCTCGCACGCTGGGCACTATGTCGAGGAACAGGGACGTGGGGGCTAGTTCGTGAAGGGCACCAGTGGCCTGTCTGGCGCGCCCACCACTGCCGCACGCTGGGCGAGCAGCCCATGCCGTTCCTGCTGGGGGTTGCCTGGGCGTGCCACCAGTGCCGAGGGTCCGTACGACGCGGCCCCCCTGGCTCGCTTGCTGGGCAGTCGGTCGAGAGACAGGGACGTGGGGGCTGGCTCGCGATCGGCGCCTGCGGCCTGGCTGGCGCGCCCACCGCTGCCGCACGCTGGGGACTGCCTGGCCATGCCACCCGTTCCCAGGGTCCATGCGACGCGACACCCCTGGCTCATACGCTGGGCAGTCAGTCGAGTGGCAGGGACGAGGGGGCTGGCTCGCGATGGGCGCCCGCGGCTTGGCTGGCGAGCCCACCGCCGCCGCACGCTGGGGGAGCAGCCCATGCCGACCCTGCTGGGGGCAGCCTGGGCGTGCCACCTGTGCCCAGGGTCCGTGCGACCAGGCCCCCCTGGATCGCTCGCTGGGCACTTAGTCGAGGGACAGAGACGTGGGGGCTGGCTCGCGATGGGCGCCCACGGCCTTGCTGGCGCACCCACTGCTGCCGCACGCTGGCCGAGCAGCCCAAGCCGTGCCTGCTGGGGGCTGCCTGGGCCTGCCACCCATGCCCAGGGTCCATGCAATGCGGCACCCCTGGCTCGGACGCTGGGCACCCACCGCTGCCGCACGCTGGGCGAGCAGCCCATGCCGACCCTTCTGGGCACAGCCTGGGCGTGCCTCCCGTGACCAGGGTCCGTGCGACATGGCCCACCTGGCTCGCTCGCTGGGCACTTAGTCGAGGGACAGGGAAGTGGGGGCTGGCTCACGATGGGCGCCCGCGGCGTGGCTGGCGTGCCCACCGCTGCCGCACGCTTGGCGAGCAGCCCATGCCGTGCCTGCTGGGAGCTTCCTGGGCATGCCATTCGTGCCCAGGGTCCATGCGATGCGAAACCCCTGGCTCGCACGCTGGGCACTACATCGACGGACAGGGACGTGGGGGCTGGCTCACGATTGGCACCCGTGGCCTGGCTGGCGAGCCCACCGCTGCTGCAAGCTGGGCGAGCAGCCCATGCCGTGCCTGCTGGGCACAGCCTAGGTGTGCCTCCCGTGACCAGGGACCGTGTGACATGGCCCCCTTGGCTCGCTCGCTGGGCACTTAGTCGAGGGACAGGGACGTGTGGGCTGGCTCACGATTGGCGCCAGCGGCCTGGCTGGCTCGCCCACTGCTGCTGCAAGCTGGGCGAGCAGCCCATGCCGTGCCTGCTGGGCACAGCCTGGGCGTGCCTCCCGTGATGAGGGTCCATGTGACATGGCCCCCCCTGGCTCGCTCGCTGGGCACTAAGTCGAGGGACAGGGACGAGGGGGCTGGCTCGCGATGGGCGCCCGTGGCCTGGCTGGCGCGCCCTCCTTTGCCGCACGCTGGGCAGTTGGCCCATAATGTGCCTTCTGGGGGCATCCTGGGCATGCCACCCGTGCCCAGGGTCCGTACGATCCGGCACCCCTGGCTCGCTCGCTTGGAACTAAGTCGAGGGACAGTGACAAGGGGGCTGGCTCGCGATGGGCGCCCGTGGCCTGGCTGGCGCGCCCACCTCTACCGCACGCTGGGCAATTGGCCCATGCCGTGCCTGCTGGGGGATGCTGGGGCATGCCTCCCATGCCGAGGGTCTGTGCGGCGTGGCTCCCCTGGCTCGCGATGGTAGGCACTTAGTCGAGGGACAGGGACGATGGGGCTGGCTCGCGATAGGAGCCCGTGGCCTGGCTGGTGCGCCCACCGTTGCCGCGCACTGGGCCAGCAGCCCATGCCGCGCCTGCTGGGGCTCCCTTGGTGTGCCACCAGTGCCCAAGGTCCATGCGACACGGCCCCCCTGGCTTGCTCGCTGGGCACTTCGTGCCTGCTGGGAGCTGCCTGGCCGTGCTACCCGTGCCCAGGGTCCGTGCGACGCGGTACCCCTTGCTCGCAAGCTGGGCAGTCAGTCGAGGGGCAGGGACGAGGGGGCTGACTTGCGATGGGTGCCCGCGGCCTGGCTGGCCCGCCCACCGCTGCCGCACGCTGGGCGAGCAGCCCATGCCGTGCGTACTGTGGGCTGCTTGGACGTGCACCCATGCCTAGAGTCCATGCAACGCGGGCCCCCTGGCTCGCTCGCTGGGCACTACGTCGAGGGACGGGGACGTGGGGGCTGGCTCGCGATGGGCGCCCGCGGCCTGGCTGGCGCGCCCACCGCTGCTGCACGCTGGGCGTGCCGCCAATGCCATCCCTGCTGGGGGCTGCCTGGGCGTGCTACCCGTGCCCAGCGTCCGTGCGATGCGGCATCCCTGGCTCGCACGCTGGGCAGTCAGTCGAGGGGCCGGGACGTTGGGGCTGGCTCGCGATAGGAGCCCGCTGCTTGGCTGGCGCGCCCACCGCTGCCGCACGCTGGGCGAGAAGCCCATGCCATGCCAGCTGGGGGCTGCCTGGGCGTGCCACCTGTGCAAAGGGTCCATGCAACGCAGCACCCCAGGCTCACACGCAGGGAAGTCAGTCGAGGGGCAGGGACGAGGGGGCTGGCTCGCGATGGGCACCCGCGGTCTGGCTGGCGCGCCCACCGCTGCAGCATGCTGGCCGAGCAGCCCATACTGGGCCTGCTGGGGGCTGCCTGGGCATGCAACCCGTGCCCAGGGTCCTTGCGACGCGTCCCCCCTGGCTCGCTTGCTGGCCACTACATTGAGGGCCAGGGACGTGGGGGCTGGCTTGCGATGGGCGTCCGCGGCCTAGCTGGCGCGCCTACCGCTGCCGCATGCTGGGCGAGCAGCCCATGCCGTCCCTGCTGGGCACTGCCTGGGCGTGCCACCCGTGCCAAGGGTCCATGCAATGCAGCACCCCAGGCTGGCACGCAGGGCCGTCAGTCGAGGGGCAGGGACGAGGGGGCTGGCTCGCGATGGGCGCCAGCGGCTTGGCTGGCGCGCCCACCGCTGCCGCACTCTGGGCGAGCAGCCCATGCCAGGCCTGCTGGGGGCTGCCTGGGCATGCCACCCATTTGCAGGGTTCATGCGACGCGGCCCCCCTGGCTCGCTTGCTGGGCACTACGTCGAGGGACAGGGACGTGGGGGCTGGCTCGCGATTGTCGCCCGCGGCCTGGCCGGCGCGCCTACCGCAGCCGCACGCTGGGCAAGCAGCCCATGCCGTGCCTGCTGCGGACTGCCTGGGCGTGCCACCCATGCCCAGGGTCCTAGCGACGCAGCACCCCTGGCTCGCACGCTGGGCATTCAGCCGAGGAGCAGGGACGAGGGGGCTGGCTCGCGATGGGCGCACGCAGCCTGGCTGGCGCGCCCACCGCTGCCGCACACTTGGCGAGCAGCCCTTGCCGAGCCTGCTGGGGTCTGCCTAGGCGTGCCACCCGTGCCTAGGGTCCGTGCAACGTGGCCCCCCTGGCTCGCTCGCTGGGCACTACGTCGAGGGACAGGGACGTGGGGCTGGCTCGCGATGGGAGCCCGCGGCCTGGCTGGCGCACCCACCGCTGCCGCATGCTCGGTGAGCAGCCCATACCGT
>JAJFZO010000093.1:112500-135000 GCA_021397835.1 Moringa oleifera
CTTCCAGAAGTCGGGGTTTGTTGCACGTATTAGCTCTAGAATTACTATGATTATCCGAGTAGTAGGTACCATCAAACAAACTATAACTGATTTAATGAGCCATTCGCAGTTTCACAGTCTGAATTAGTTCATACTTACACATGCATGGCTTAATCTTTGAGACAAGCATATGACTACTAGCAGGATCAACCAGGTAGCATCCTTCGAGACGCCGCGCCAACTAAGACTGAAGCGTGCCACAAGGCTCTCTAAGGCCAAAGTTGTCGCAGTCATCGTTCAAAATTGATGGGACGTGGGACAAATGCTTTCGCTTAGACAGGCAAAGGCGAGGCCATTCCTGTCGCAATACTTTTTGCACCCGATGGGACAACTGATCTCTCGTGTGCCAAAGCAGCTGCATACCAAAGCGAAGACAACCGACTCAAATCATCAAATTCCATTTGTGAAGGCACGCGACATGGGGTCCCGATGTCACCCACGAAACGCCAACGTATGGCTCGGGGTCGAGCTTGAAGCGACGTGCTAGTCGACAGTTCCATGTGAGAGCATGGAGCCTGCCAACGCGCACGACTAGATCACCACTCACACGCCGCACGTACAAATGGGCAGCAATAGCACCAAACGAGCTGCAAGCCGACGAGCGAAAGGCCTATCGATCATGCAGGTCATCGTGTGCCGCCGCACCCAAGCCACTAATCGCGAAATTGTTTCAATAGCAAGGGATAATTCTTCAATGGCAAGGGACCACCGATGAGGCCTTGGCAGCAGGGGTGTCACAACGTGCCCAGGCTGGCCTGTGGCTTGCTCGTCTCTAACGGCCGACGATCTGTCATCGATCGCGCTGCGCAACAAGTCCGCTTCTAGGCAAGCCTGAGCGTCGAGATCCAACCCCGCGTCTGCCGCCTCGAGGGCCTGCGATGAAGCACTCCGCATGCTTGAAATCCCCCCAACGATTTGGCCCTCACGTAGCATGCATCATCATTAGCTTTGCCACCCACACCATCGAGCTTGTCTAGCCACATCCTAGCTCATTATCCCACGATTATTCTCGCTTCGTTGCCCACGTTTTTTCCACCGATGAGGCCTTGGCAGCAGGGGTGCCCAGGCTGGCCGTGTGGCTCGCTCATTGCTAACGGCCGACGATCGTGTCATCGATCGCGCTACGCAATGAGTCCGCCTAGGCAAGCCTGGGTGTCGGGATCCAGACCCGCGTCCGGTGCCTCGAGGGCCTGCGACGAAGCATTCTGCATGCTTAAAATACCCCCAGCAATTTGGCCCTCGCGTAGCATGCATCATCGTTAGCTTCGCCACCCACACCGTTGAGTTTGTCTAGCCACATCCCAGCTCATTATCCCACAATTTCTCTCGCTTCGTTGCCCACGCTTTTCCCACCGATGAGGCCTTGGCAGCAGGGGTGTCACACCTTGCCCAGGCTGGCCGTGTGGCTCGCTTGTTGCTAACGGCCGACGATTGTGTCGCCGATCGCGCTGCGCAACAAGTCCGCCTAGGCAAGCCTGAGCGTTGGGATCGAACCCCACGTCCACCTCCTCGAGGGCCTGCGACGAAGCACTCCACATACTCGAAATCCCCCCAGCGATTTGGCCCTCGTGTAGCATGCATCATCGTTAGCTTCGCCGCCCACGCCGTCGAGCTTGTGTAGCCACATTCCAGCTCATTATCCCACGATTTTTCTCATTTTGTTGCCCACAATTTAGCGGATTTTGTTTCCCACGTTTTCTCCACTCCGTTGGCTACTGATTGGACGTCCCACACTCTCCGGCCGATGTCGCCGGCCGCCTGCCTGCCGGCGGTGGTGGCCGCCATAGCCACGCCCCACCGGCTGGATGGGCAAGGCAGCAAGCCGCCCTGCCCATGCCAGGCACACTAGGTTGCCCAAGCCCAGCGCCTGCCCACGTGGGATGGGCAGGAGGGGAGGCACGCATGGCCTGTTGGCACCCAGCAAGCTGGGTGACCACCTCCCCCCTAAAGAGTCTTAAATAAAATTTCACTCCCGGCAGGAGGAAACATCAATATGTCTGAGCCGTCATAATGGGTCTAAAAAATTATGTACTTGCAATTTTGAGCTGAAATTTTGTACATAAATGGAGAATAATCATATGCCTGGCCCATGGCCCATGGTGCATGCTGGCTGCCCTGTCCAGCACACCTCCAGCCACCCCATGGCAGCCCTAAGGGTCCACCAGATCCAGGGGCCACGGCCAAGGCCAGCTTGCCCATGAAATCAACGCCCACAGCATGTGCTGAGCCTCACAGCATGCTCGCGGCTGGCTCGCGTGGGGCGACCCTGGAAAGGCTGGCGCCGTGCCTGCTGGCGACTGCTGTGGCACCCCTGGCTCGCACGCTGGGCAGTCAGTCGAGGGGCAGGGATGAGGGGGCTGGCTCGCGATTGGCGCCCATGGCCTGGCTGGCGCGCCCACCGCTGCCGCACACTGGGCGCGCAGCCCATGCCGTGGCCTTCTGGGGCCTGCCCGGCGTTGCCACCCGTGCCCAGGGTTGTGCGACGTGGCTCCCCTGGCTTGCTCGCTGGCACTTAGTCGAGGGACAGGGACGAGGGGGCTGGCTCGCGGATGGGCGCCGTGGCATGGCTGGTGCGCCCACCGTTGCCCACGCTGGCACTTGGCCATGCCGTGCATACTGGGGGCTGCTGGGCATGGCCTCCCGTGCCCAAGATTGTGTGACGTGCGCCCCGGATCGGCGCTGGGCAACTTTGCGAGGGACAGGGACGACGTGGGTGGCTCGCGATGGGCGCCCGTGGGTTGGTGGCGCCGCCAACCGCTGCCGCACGCTGGTGAGCAGCCCATTGCCGTGCCTGCTGGAGGCTGCCTGGGCGCTGCCACCGGTGCCAGGGTCATGCGACGCGGCTTCCCCCTGGCTCTCTCGCTGAGGCACTTAGTCGAGGGACAGGGACGAGGGGGCTGGCTCGCGATGGGCGCCCGCGGCGTGGCTGGCGCACCCACCGCTGCCGCACGCTGGGCGAGCAGCCCATGCCGTGCCTGCTGGGGGCCACCTGGGCGTGCCACACGTGCCAAGGGCTTGTAAGACACAGCCCCCCTGGCTCACTCGCTGGGCACTTAGTCGAGGGACAGGGACGTGGGGGCTGGCTCGCGATGGGCGCCAGCGGTCTGGCTGGCGCGCCCACCGCTGCCGCACGCTGGGCAAGCAGCGCATGCCATGCCTGCTGGGGGCTGCCTGGGCGTGCCACCCGTGCCCAGGTTCCGTGCGACACGGCACCCTGGCTCCACACGCTGGGCATCAGTTGAGGGGCCAGGGAGGATGGGGCTGGCTCGCGATAGGAGCCGCGGCCTGGCTGGCGCGGCCCACCGATACCCGCACGCTGTGCGAGCAGCCATGCCATGCTGCTGGGGGCTGCCTGGGGTGTGCACCCATGCGCCAGGGTCTGTGCAAGTTGGCACCCCTGGCCGGCACGCTGGCAGTCAGTCGAGGGGGCAGGGAGGAGGGGGGCTGGCTCGCGATGGGTGCCGCGGCCTGGCTGGCGCGCCCACCGCTGCCACACGCTAGGCGAGTAACCCATGGCGTGCCTGCTGGGGGCTTCCTTGGCGTGCCAACCATGCCCAGGGTCCGTGCGACGCGGCACCCCTGGCTCGCACGCTGGGCAGTCAGTCGAGGGGCAGGGACGAGGGGTCTTGCTCGAGATGGGCGCCCGCGGCTTGCCTGGCGCGTCCACCACTGCAGCACGCTGGGCGAGCAGCCCATGCCGTGCCTGCCGGGGGTAGCCTGTGCGTGCCACCCATGCCCAGGGTCCGTGCAATGCGGCTGCCCTTGCTCGCTCGCTGGGCACTTAGTCGAGGCACAGGGATGAGGGGGCTGGCTCGCGATGGGCGCCTGTGGCCTGGCTGGCGCGCCGACCGCTGCCGCACGCTAGGCACTTGGCCCATGCCGTGCCTGCTGGGGGCTGCCTGGGCATGCCTCCCATGCCCAGGGTCCGTGTGATGCGGCTCCCCTGGCTCCCTCTCTGGGCACTTAGTCGAGGGACAGGGACGAGGGGGCTGGCTCGCGAGGGGCACCCGTGGCGTGGCTGGCGCGCCCACCGCTGCCGCACGCTGGGCGAGCAACCCATGCCGTGCCTGCTGGGGGCTACCTGGGCATGCGACACGTGCCCAGGGCTTGTAAGATGCGGCCCCCCTGGCTTGCTCGCTGGGCACTTAGTTGAGGGAAAGGGACGAGGGGGCTGGCTCGCGATGGGCGCCCGTGGCCGGGCTGGTGCGCCCACTGTTGCCACACGCTGGGCACTTGGCCCATGCCGTGCATACTGGGGGCTGCCTGGGCATGCCTCCCGTGCCCAAGATCTGTGTGACATGGCTCCCCTGGATCGCTCGCTTGGCACTTTGTCAAGGGACAGGGATGAGGGGGCTGGCTCGCGATGGGCGCCCGTGGCCTGGCTGGCGCGCCCAGCGCTGCAACAAGCAGCGCACTTGGCCCATGCCGTGCATACTGGGGGCTGCCTGGGCATCCCTCCCGTGGCCAGGGTCTCTGTGACGCGGCTCCCCTGGCTTGCTCGCTGGGCACTTAGTCGAGGGACAGGGATGAGGGGGCTAGCTCGCGAAGGGCGCCCGTCGCCTGGCTGGCGCTCCCACCTCAACCAGATGCTGGGCACTTGGCCCATGCCGTGCCTGCTGGGGGCGGCTGGGGCATGCCTCCCGTGCCCAGGGTCTGTGCAACACGGCTCCCCTGGCTCGCTCGCTGGGCACTTAGTCGAAGGACAGGGACAAGGGGGCTGGCTCGCGATGGGCGCCTGTGGCCTGGCGGGCGCGCCGACCGCTGCCGCACGCTAGGCACTTGGCCCATGCCGTGCCTGCTGGGGGCTGACTGGGCATGCCTCCCATGCCCAGGGTCCGTGCGATGCGGCTCCCCTGGCTCGCTCGCTGGGCACTTAGTCGAGGGACAGGGACGAGGGGGCTGGCTCGCGATGGGCGCCAGCGGCGTGGCTGGCGCGCCCACCGCTGGGCGAGCAGCCCATGCCGTGCCTGCTGGGGGCTACCTGGGTGTGCTACACGTGTGCAGGGCTTGTAAGATGCAGTCCCCCTGCCTCGCTCGCTGGGCACTTAGTCGAGGGACAGGGACGTGGGGGCTGGCTCGCGATGGGCGCCAGCGGTCTGGCTGGCGAGCCCACCGCTGCCGCACGCTGGGCAAGCAGCGCATGCCATGCCTGCTGGGGGCTGCCTGGGCGTGCCACCCGTGCCCAGGTTCCATGTGACACGGGACCCCTGGCTCACACGCTGGGCAGTCAGTTGAGGGGCAGGGAGGAGGGGGCTGGCTCGCGATGGGCGCCAGCGGCCTGGCTGGCGCGCCCACCGATGCCGCACGCTGGGCGAGCAGCCCATGCCGTGCCTGCTGGGGGCTGCCTGGGTGTGCCACCCATGCCCAGGGTCTGTGCGACGCAGCACCCCTGGCTCGCATGCTGTGCAGTCAGTCGAGGGGCAGGGAGGAGGGGGCTGGCTCGCGATGGGCGCCCGCGGCCTGGCTGGCGCGCCCCCCGCTGCTGCACTCTAGGCGAGTAACCCATGCCGTGCCTGCTGGGGGCTTCCTTGGCGTGCCACCCGTGCCCAGTGTCCGTGCGATGCGGCACCCCTGGCTCGCACGCTGGGCAGTCAGTCGAGGGGCAGGGACGAGGGGTCTTGCTCGCGATGGGCGCCCGCGGCTTGGCTGGCGCGCCCACCACTGCAGCACACTGGGCACACAGCCCATGCCATGCCTGCCGGGGGCAGCCAGTACATGCCACCCATGCCCAGGGTCCGTGCGACGCAGCTCTCCTTGCTCGCTCGCTGGGCACTTAGTCGAGGCACAGGGATGAGGGGGCTGGCTCGCGATGGGCGCCTGCGGCCTGGCTGGCACGCTGACCGCTGCCGCACACTAGGCACTTGGCCCATGCCGTGCCTGCTGGGGGCTGACTTGGCATGCCTCCCATGCCCAGGGTCCGTGCGATGCAGCTCCCCTGGCTCACTTGCTGGGCACTTAGTCGAGGGACAGGGACGAGGGGGCTGGCTCGCGATGGGCGCCCGCGGCGTGGCTGGCGCGCCCACCGCTGCTGCACGCTGGGCGAGCAGCCCATGCCGTGCCTGCCGGGGGAAGCCTGTGCATGCCACCCATGCCCAGGGTCCATGCGGCGCGGCTCCCCTTGCACGCTCTCTGGGCACTTAGTCGAGGCACAGGGACGAGGGGGCTGGCTCGCGATGGGCGCCTGTGGCCTGGCTGGCGCGCCCACCGCTGCCGCACGATGGGCACTTGGCCCATGCCGTGCCTGCTGGGGGCTGCCGGGCCATGCCTCCCGTGCCCAGGGTCTATGCGACGCGGCTCCCCTGGCTCGCTCGCTGGGCACTTAGTCGAGGGACTGGGACGAGGGGGCTGGCTCGCGATGGGCGTTTGTGGCCTCGCCAGTGCGCCCGCCGCTGCAGGACGCTGGGCACTTGGCCCATGCCGTTCCTGGTGGGGGCTGCCTGGGCGTGCCTCCCGTGCCCAGGGTCCATTCGATGCGGCTCCCCTGGCTCTATTGCTGGGCACTTAGTTGAGGGACAGAAACGAAGGGGCTGGCTCACGATGGGCACCTGTGGCAACGCTGGTGCGCCCACCGCTGCTGCACACTGGGCACTGGGCCAATGCCGTGCCTGCTGGGGGCTGCCTGGGCATGCCACCCATGCCCAGGTTCTGTGCGACACGGCACCCCTGGCTCACACGCTGGGCAGTCAGTTGAGGGGCAGGGAGGAGGGGGCTGGCTCGCGATTGGCCCCTGCGGCCTGGCTGGCGCGCCCACCGATGCCACACGCTGGGTGAGCAGCCCATGCCGTGCCTGCTGGGGGCTGCCTGGGTTTGCCCCCCATGCCCAGGGTCTGTGCGACGCGGCAACCCTGGCTCGCATGCTGGGCAGTCAGTCGAGGGGCAGGGACGAAGGGGCTGGCTCGTGATGTGCACTACCGGCCTGGCTGGCGTGCCCACCGCTGCCGCATGCTGGGCGAGCAGCCCATGCTGTGCCTTCTGGGGGCTGCCTGGGCGTGCCACATGTGCCCAGGGTCTGTGCGACACGGCCCCCCTGGTTCGCTCACTGGGCACTTAGTCAAGGGACTGGGACGTGGGGGCTGGTTCGGGATGTGCGCCCGCGGCCTGGCTGGCGCGCCTACCACTGCCGCACGCTGGGCGAGCATCCCATGCCATGCCTCCTGGGGGCTGCCTGGGCGTGCCACCCGTGCCCAGGGTCCGTGCGACGCTGCACCCCTGGCTCCTACGCTGGGCAGTCAGTCGAGGGGCAGGGACGAGGGGGCTGGCTCGCAATGGGCGCCCGCAGCCTGACTGGCGCGCCCACCGCTGCCGCACGCTGGGCAAGCAGCCCATGCTGTGCCTGCTGGGGGCTGCCGGGGCCTGCCACCCGTGCCTGGGGTCCTTGCGACGCGGCCCCCCTGGCTCGCTCGCTGGGCACTTAGTCGAGGGACAGGGACGTGGGGGCATGCTTGCGATAGGCTCCTGCGGCCTGGCCGGTGCGACCACCGCTGCCGCATGATGGGTGAGCAGCCCATGCCGTGCCTGCTGGGCGCTGCCTGGGCAAGCCACCCGTGCCCAGGGTCCGTGCGACGCGACCCCCTGGCTTGCTCGCTGGGCACTACGTTGAGGTTTTGCGACGTGGGGGCAGTCTCGCGATGGTCGCCCGCGGCCTGGCTGGCGCGCCCACCGCTGCCGCACGCTGGGAGAGCAGCCCATGCCGTGCCTGCTGGGGCCTGCCCGGGTGTGCCACCCATGGCCAGGGTCCGTACGATGCGGCAACCCTGGCTTGCACGCTAGGCAGTCAGTCGAGAGGCAGGGACGAGGGGGCTGGCTCGCGATGGGCGCCCGCGGCCTGTCTGGCACGCCCACCGCTGCCACGCGCTGGGTGAGCAGCCCATGCTGTGCCTGCAGGGGGCTGCTGGGGCATGGAACCCATGCCCAGGGTCCGTGCGACGCGGCACCCCTGGCTCGCACTCTGGGCAGTCAGTCGAGGGGCAGGGACGAGGGGGCTGGCTACCGCTGCCGCACGCTGGGCGAGCAGCCCATGCCGTGCCTGCTGGGGGCTGCC
Organism: Moringa oleifera; assembly: GCA_021397835.1. Taxonomy (NCBI): domain Eukaryota; kingdom Viridiplantae; phylum Streptophyta; class Magnoliopsida; order Brassicales; family Moringaceae; genus Moringa; species Moringa oleifera. The sequence continues at coordinate 120,581 of JAJFZO010000093.1, forward strand.
TGGGCGTATAACCCGTGCCCAGGGTCCGTGCAACGCGGCCCCCCTGGCTCACTCGCTGGGCCTTAGTCGAGGGACAGGAACGTGGGGGCTAGCTTGCGATGGGCGCCCGCGTCCTGGCTTCCGCAGCCACCGCTGCCACACGCTGGGCGAGAAGCCCATGCCGTGCCTACTGGGGGCTGCCTGGATGTGCCACCCATGCCCAGGGTCCGTGCGACGCGGTACCGCTGGCTCGCATGCTGGGCAGTCAGTCGAGGGGCAGGGACGAGGGGGCCGGCTCACGATGGGCGCCCGCGGCTTGGCTGGCGCGCCCACCGCTGCCGCACGCTGGGCGAGCAGCCCATGCTGTGCCAGCTGGGGGCTGCCCGGGCTGCCACCCGTGCCCAGGGTCCGTGCGACGCGGCACCCCTGGCTCGCACGCTGGGTAATCAGTCGAGGGGCAGGGACGAGGGGGCCGGCTCGCGATGGGCACCCGCGGCCTGGCTTGCGCGGCCTTCGCTGCCGCACGCTTGGTGAGCAGCCCATGCCGTGCCTGCTGGGGGCTCCCTGGGTGTGCCACCCGTGTCCAGGGTCTGTGCGACACGGCACCCCTGGCTCGCACGCTGGGCAAGTGAGTCAAGGGGCAGGGACGATGGGTCTGGCTAGCGATGGGCGCCCGCGGCCTTGCTGGCGCGCTCACCTCTGCCGTGTGCTGGGCGAGGAGCCCATGCCATGCCTGCTGGGGGCTTCTTGGGCATGCCATATGTACCCAGGGTCAGTGTGACGTGGCCCCCCTGGCTCGCTCGCTGGTCACTTAGTCGAGGGACAAGAACGTGGGGGCTAGCTCGCGATGGGCACCCGTGGCCTGGCTAGCACGCCCACAGCTGCCGCACGCTGGGGGAGCAGCCCATGCCGTGCCAGCTGGGGGCTGCCTGGGCGTGCAACCCGTGCCCAGGGTCTGTGCGACTCATCCCCCCTGGCTCGCTCGTTGGGCACATAGTCGATGGACAGGAACGTGGGTGCTAGCTCGCGATGGGCGCCCGCGGCCTGGCTCGCGCGCCCACCACTGCTGCACGCTGGGCGAGCAGCCCATGCCGTGCCTGCTGGGGGCTCCCTGGCCATGCCACACATTCCCAGGGTCTGTACGAAGTGGCCCCCATGGCTCGCTCGCTGGGCACTTAGTCGAGGGACGGGAACGTTTGGGCTAGCTTGCGATGGGCTCCCGCTGCCTGGATTGCGCGGCCACCGCTGCCGCACGCTGGGCGAGCAGCCCATGCCGTGCCTGCAGGGGGCTGCCTGTGCGCGCCACCCATGCCATGGGTCCATGCGACGCGGCACCCCTGGCTCACACACTGGGCAGTCAGTCGAGGGGCAGGGACGAGGGGGCTGGCTCGCGATGGGCGCCCGCGGCCTGGCTTGTGCGCTCACCGCTGTCGCACGCTTGGCGAGCAGCCCAAGCCATGCCTCCTGGGGGCTGCCTGGGCATGCCACCCGTGCCCAGGGTCCATGCAACGCGGGCCCCCTGGCTCGCTTGCTGGGCACTATGTCGAGGGACAGGGACGTGGGGACTGGCTCGCGATGGGCGCTCGCGGCCTGGCTGGCGCACCCACCGCTGCCGCACACTGGGTGAGCAGCCCATGCCGTGCCTGCTGGGGCCAGCCTGGGCGTGCCACCCGTGCCCAGGGTCCATGCGACATGGCCCCCCGGGATCACTCGCTGGGCACATAGTCGAGGGACAGGGACGTGGGGGCTGGCTCGCGATGGGCGCCCGCGGCCTGCCTGGCAAGCCCACCGCTGCCGCATGCTGGGCGAGCAGCCCATGCCGTGCCTGCTGGGGGCTGCCTGGGCATGCCACCCGTGCCCTGGGTCCATGCGACACGGCCCCCCTAGCTCACTCCCTGGGCACTTAGTCGAGGGACAGGGATGAGGGGGCTGGCTCGCGATGGGCGCCCGCGGCCTGGCTGGCGCACCCACCACTGCCGCACGCTGGGCGAGAAGCCCATGCCGTGCATGCTGGGGGCTGCCTGGGCATGCCACCTGTGCCCAGGGTCCGTACGATGTGGTAACCCTGGCTCGAACGCTGGGCAGCCAGTCGAGGGGCAGGGATGAGGGGGCTGGCTCGAGATGGGCGCCCGCGGCCTGGCTGGCGCGCCCACCGCTGCTGCACGCTGGGTGAGCAGCCCATGCCGTGCCTGCTGGGGGCTGCCTGGGCATACCACCCATTCCCAGGGTCCGTGCGACGCGGCACCCCTGGCTCACACGCTGGGCAGTCAGTCGAGGGGCAGGGACGAGGGGGCTGGCTACCGCTGCCGCACGCTGGGCGAGCAGCCCATGCCGTGCCTGCTGGGGGCTGCCTGGGTGTACCACCCGTGCCCAGGGTCCATGCGACATGGCCCCCCTGGCTCGCTCGCTGGGGACTTAGTCAAGGGACAGGGACGTGAGGCCTGGCTCGCGATGGGCGCCTGCGGTCTGGCTGGTGCGGCCACCGCTGCTTCACGTTGGGCGAGCAGCCCATACCATGCCTGCTGGGGGCTGCCTGGGAGTCCCACCCATGCCCAGGGTCCGTGCGATGCAGCCCCCCTGGCTCGCTCACTGGGCAGTCAGTCGAGGGACAGGGACGTGGGGGCTGGCTCGGCATGGGCGCCCGAGGCCTGGCTGGTGCGCCGACCGCTGCCGCACGCTGGGCGAGCAGCCCATGGTGTGCCTGTTTGGGGCTGCTTGGGCGTGCCACCGATGCCCAGGGTCCCTGCGATGCGGCCCCCCTGGCTTGCAAGCTGGGAAGTCAGTCGAGGGGCAGGGACGAGGGAGTTGGCTCGCGATGGGCGCCCGCAGACTGGCTGGCGAGCGCAACGCTGCCGTGCGCTGCGTGAGCAACCCATGCCGTGCCTGCTGGGGGCTGCTTGGGCATGCCACCCATGACCAGGGTCCGTGCGACGCGGCACCCCTGGGTCGCACGCTGGGCAGTCAGTCGAGAGGCAGGGACGAGGGGGCTGGCTCACGATGGGCGCCCGCGGCCTGGCTGGCGCGTCCACCGCTGCCACGCGCTGGGTGAGCAGCCCATGCCGCGCCTGCTGGGGGCTGCCTGGGCATGGCACCCATGCCCAGGGTCCGTGCGACGCGGCACCCCTGGCTCGCACGCTGGGCAGTCAGTCGAGAGGCAGGGACGAGGGGGCTGGCTACCGCTGCCGCACGCTGGGCGAGCAGCCCATACCGTGCCTGCTGGGGGCTGCCTGGGCATGCCACCCATGACCAGGGTCCGTGTGGCACGGCACCCATGGCTCGCACGCTAGGCAGTCAGTCAAGAGGCAGGGACGAGGGGGCTGGCTCGCGATGGGCGCCCGCGGCCTGGCTGGCATGCCCACCGCTGCCGCCTGCTGGGCGAGCAACCCATGCTGTGACTGCTGGGGGCTTCCTGAGCATGCCACCCATGCCCAGGGTCAGTGCGACATGGCACCCCTGGCTCGCACGCTGGGCAGTCAGTCGAGGGGCAGGGACATGGGGGCTGGCTCGCGATGGGCGCCCACGGCCTGGCTGGCGCGCCCACGGCCTAGCTGGCACGCCCACCGCTGCCGGACGCTGGGCGAGCAGCCCATGCCGTGCCCGCTGGTTGTTCGCTGGGCGTTCCACCCATGCCCAGGGTCCGTGCGATGCGGCCCCCCTGGCTCGCTCGCTGGGCAGTCAGTCGATGGACAGGGATGTGGGGCTGGCTCGAGATGGGCGCCCGCGGCCTGGCTTGCACGCCCAGCGCTGCCGCACGCTGGGTGAGCAGCCCATGCCGTGCCTGCTGGGGGCTGCCTGGGCATGCCACCCGTGCCCTGGGTCCGTGCGACGCGGCACCCCTGGCTCGCACGCTGGGCAGTCAGTCGAGGGGCAGGGACATGGGGGCTGGCTCGTGATGGGCGCCCACGGCCTGGCTGGCGCACCCACGGCGTGGCTGGCATGCCCACCGCTGCCGAATGCTGGGCGAGCAACCTATGCCGTGACTGCTGGGGGCTTCCTGGGCGTGCCACCCATGCCCAAGGTCAGTGCGACACGGCACCCCTGGCTCGCATGCTGGGCAGTCAGTCTAGGGGCAGGGACATGGGGGCTGGCTCGTGATGGGCGCCCACGGCCTGGCTGGCATGCCCACCGCTGCCGCATGCTGGGCGAGCAACCCATGCCGTGACTGCTGGGGGCTTCCTGGGCGTGCCACCCGTGCCCAGGGTCAGTGCGACACGGCACCCCTGGCTCGCACGCTGGGCAGTCAGTCGAGGGGCAGGGACATGGGGGCTGGCTCGCGATGGGCGCCCATGGCCTGGCTGGCGCGCCCACGGCCTGCTGGGGGCTGCCTGGGTTTCCCACCTGTGCCCAGGGTCCGTGCGATGCAGCCGCCCTGGCTCGCTCGCTGGGCAGTCAGTCGAGGGACAGGGACGTGGGGGCTGGCTCAGCATGGGCGCCCGAGGCCTGGCTTGTCCGCCGACCGCTGCCGCACGCTGGGCGAGCAGCCCATGCTGTGCCTGTTTGGGGCTGCTTGGGCGTGCCACCGACGCCCAGGGTCCCTGCGATGCGGCACCCCTGGCTTGCAAGCTGGGAAGTCAGTCGAGGGGCAGGGACGAGGGAGTTGGCTCGCGATGGGCGCCCGCAGACTGGCTGGCGAGCGCAACGCTGCCGCGCGCTGGGTGAGTAGCCCATGCCATGCCTGCTGGGGGCTGCCTGGGCATGCCACCCATGACCAGGGTCCGTGTGACACGGGACCCCTGGCTCGCACGCTGGGCAGTCAGTCGAGAGGCAGGGATGAGGGGGCTGGCTCGCGATGGGCGCCTGCGGCCTGGCTGGCGCGTCCACCGCTGCCACGCGCTGGGTGAGCAGCCCATGCCGTGCCTGCTGGGGGCTGCCTGGGCATGGCACCCATGCCCAGGGTCTGTGCGACGCGGCACCCCTGGCTCGCACGCTGGGCAGTCAGTCGAGGGGCAGGGACGAGGGGGCTGGCTACCGCTGCCGCACGCTGGGCGAGCAGCCCATGCCGTGCCTGCTGGCGGCTGCCTGGGCATTCCACCCATGACCAGGGTCCGTGTGACGCAGCACCCCTGGCTCGCACGCTGGGCAGTCAGTCGAGAGGCAGGGACAAGGGGGATGGCTCGTGATGGGCGCCCGCGGCCTGGCTTGCACGTCCACCGCTGCCACGCGCTGGGTGAGCAGCCCATGCCGTGCCTGCTGGGGGCTGCCTGGGCATGGTACCCATTCCCAGGGTCCGTGCGACGCGGCACCCCTGGCTCGCATGCTGGGCAGTCAGTCGAGGGGGCTGGCTCGCGATGGGCGCCCGCAGCCTGGCTGGCGCGCCAACCGCTGCCACACGCTGGGCAAGCAGCCCTTGCCGTACCTGCTGGGGGTGTCCTGGGCATGCCATCCATGCCCAGGGTCCATCTGATGTGGCATCCCTGGCTCGCACGCTGGGCAGTCGGTCGAGAGGCAGGGACGAGGGGGCTGGCTCGCGATGGGCGCCCGCGGCCTGGCTGGCACGTCCACCGCTGCCTCGCGCTGGGTGAGCAGCCCATGCCGTGCCTGCTGGGGGCTGCCTGGGCATGGCTCCCATGCCCAGTGTCCGTGCGACGCGGCACCCCTGGCTCGCATGCTGGGCAGTCAGTCGAGGGGCAGGGACGAGGGGGCTGGCTACCGCTGCCACACGCTGGGCGAGCAGCCCATGCCGTGCCTGCTGGGGGCTGCCTGGGCATTCCACCCATGACCAGGGTCCGTGTGACGCGGCACCCCTGGCTCGCACACTGGGCAGTCAGTCGAGAGGCAGGGACAAGGGGGATGGCTCGTGATGGGCGCCCGCGGCCTGGCTTGCACGTCCACCGCTGCCACGCGCTGGGTGAGCAGCCCATGCCGTTCCTGCTGGGGGCTGCCTGGGCATGGCACCCATGCCCAGGGTCCGTACGACGCGGCACCCCTGGCTCGCGATGGGCGCCCGCAGCCTGGCTGGCGCGCCAACCGCTGCCGCACGCTGGGCAAGCAGCCCTTGCCGTACCTGCTGGGGGTGTCCTGGGCATGCCATCCATGCCCAGGGTCCATCTGATGTGGCATCCCTGGCTCGCACGCTCGGCAGTCGGTCGAGAGGCAGGGACGAGGGGGCTGGCTCGCGATGGGCGCCCGCGGCCTGGCTGGCACGTCCACCGCTGCCACGCGCTGGGTGAGCAGCCCATGCCGTGCCTGCTGGGGGCTGCCTGGGCATGGCTCCCATGCCCAGGGTCCGTGCGACGCGGCACCCCTGGCTCGCATGCTGGGCAGTCAGTCGAGGGGCAGGGACGAGGGGGCTGGCTACCGCTGCCACACGCTGGGCGAGCAGCCCATGCCGTGCCTGCTGGGGGCTGCCTGGGCATACCACCCGTGCCCAGGGTTTGTGCAAAGTGGCCCCCCTGGCTCGCTCGCTGGGCACTTAGTCGAGGGACAGGGACGTGGGGCCTGGCTCGCGATGCGGGCACGCGGCCTGGCTGGCGCGCCCACCGCTACCACACGCTTGGCGAGCAGCCCATGCCGTGCCTGCTGGGGGCTGCCAGGGCGTGCCACCCCTGCCCAGGGTCCGTGCGACGTGGCCCCCCTGGCTAGCTCGCTGGGCACTGTGTCGAGGGAAAGGGACGTGGGGACTGGCTCGCGATGGGCGCTCATGGCCTGGCTGGTGCGCCCACCGCTGCCGCACACTGGACGAGAAGCCCATGCCATGCCTGCTGGGGGCTACCTGGGCGTGCAACCCGTTCCCAGGGTCCATGCGACACGGCCCCCCTGGATTGCTCGCTGGGCACTTAGTCGAGGGACAGGGACGTGGGGGCTGGCGCGCCCACCACTGCCGCATGCTGAGCGTGCAGCCCATGCCGTGCCTGCTGGGGGCTGCCTGGGTGTGCCACCTGTGCCCATGGTCCGTGCGACGCAGCCCCCCTGGCTCGCTCGCTGGGCACTTAGTCGAGGGGCAGGGACGCGGGGGCTGGCTCGCAATGGGCGCCAGCGGCCTGGCTCGCACGCCCACCGCTGCTACAAACTGGGCGAGCAGCCCATGCCGTGCCTGCTGGGGGCTGCCTGGGCGTGCCACCCGTGCCCTGGGTCCGTGTGACACGGCACCCCTGGCTCGCTCGCTGGGCACTTAGTCGAGGGACAAGGACGCGGGGGCTGCCTCACAATGGCCACCCGTGGCCTGGCTTGCACGCCCACTGCTGCTACAAGCTGGGCGAGCAGCCCATGCCGTGCCTGCTGGGGGCTTCCTGGGCGTGTGTCACACGGTTGAGCTCTATGCTCAAATTTTCACCGAGTGATGGCACGAGTAACACCCAACTCGTCAGCCAATCCGCCACGAATGCCCTCAGTCTCAAGTGAGCTTTATGCTGGAAGCACACACCCACGCACACAAGAGAGAATGAAAGAGAGACACAAGTGTTTATGGGAACCAATCCCAACCTTTTTCACTAACGAATAAGGATTTACACTCTAACGCAGCAGGACATCCCACTCTCGATGACTCTGCCTCTGGGTTTATATAGCCTACAAAACTTGGCAGTTGACACCCCCAACTGCCCTAGGGTAATGGGGTTTCATCCCCACAAAACCAGCCCCACATGCAGCTTTGACTCCAGCCCCTTGCGACAAGTGTCCCACTCCCTTGCAAGTGCTTGGTAACCACTGGTAACTGCTGTCAACTGCTGGTAACCACTGGTAACTGCTGTCAACTGCTGCAAACTGCTGGAAACTGCTGCCAGCTTCATGGGCTAAGCCCATCAAGTGCACACCGAGTGCCTCGTGCTCGTTTGCGTGCCCGGTAAGGTGCTAACGCGAGCCCGTGTCTGTTTTTCTGCCAGTGTTCTGCTCACTTGCTGCCCAGGTGCCCTGCACCATGTCCAGTCCTCATGAGCCATCTCTTTATGACTCACGCATCAAGGACTTGACCGATAGCCATCGCGAGTGGGCTGCTCCCGTGAGCAGGCCCAAGCAGGTGTCAACACTCGCTTGTGATGCTTCCCATGGCATCACTTGGGCTGGGGCCCCGATGAGCATCCCATGTCTTCATCATGCCACCATGCCACTGATATGTAAGGGGCTTACAAACCACCCCCACCAGAAGAGTGCGACGTCCTCGTTGCGACACCTTCTAGATAAGCCTTGACCTTATCTTCAAATTGCCACAAAGTTACTGCCTTTTCCCACGTAGCATCGGCTGCCTCCTCGCCATGCCATCGTACCAAGTATTCTGTCCACCTGTTTTTCTTGCTCGCCCCAAGCGTTCTATGATCAAGGATCTCCGCGAGGTCCTTGGCAAAGTGCTTGCGAACCGTTGGGGGAGCTCTTTTTGCTTTCACCCGATCCGTGTTAACATCTTCATGATATTCCTTTAAGAAACTAACATGAAAAGTAGGATGTACCTTAAATCGTTCGGGCAGCTGCAATCTATAGGCCACTTTGCCTACCTTCTTGACAACTTCAAACGGACCATCATACTTTTGTACGAGCCCTTTGTGGTATCTTTTATCTGTAACCTTTTTCCAGATTTGTGGGGTAAGTTTCAGCATCACTTTGTCCCCCACGTTGAACTCCAAGTCCCTTCTGTTTTCATCAGCATGCTTCTTCATTTGTTTGGCTGCCTTAGCCAAACTGTCGCGGGCTTGCTCCACCAGCTCTGTTTTGTCCCGAGCAAAGCGATAAGCTGCTGGACAAGGCCCTTGCGATTTCTGTTTCGCAATCTCATGCGGAGGAAGGGGCTGCCTACCAAGGACTATCTCCGCTGGACTCATCCCTGTAGATGAGGAGCGGTGGACATTGTAGCAGAACTGAGCCACGTCCAACAAATCCAACCAGTTTCGTTGGCTGGCAGTGACATAGTGCCTCAAATATTCCTCTAATAGTTGGTTCACTCGCTCGGTTTGGCCATCTGTTTGGGGATGATTGGCAGTGGAAAACTTCAATTCAGACCCCATCATGTTGAAGAGAGTAGTCCAAAACCGACCCGTGAACCGTGAGTCTCTGTCACTGATTATGTCCTCCGGCAACCCGAAATACTTAACCACATTCCTCATAATTAGTTCAGCTGCAATCTCTGCTGGACAAGCTTGAGGTGCAGCAATGAAAATAACATACTTTGAAAAGCGATCTACCACCACAAGGATAGATCTCATACCTTTCACTTCTGGAAAACCAACGATGAAGTCCATGGAGATGGATTGCCATGGCTTCTCTGGAATGGGCAGGGGCTGTAGCAATCCTGCCTCCTTTCTTTCAGTCTTGTCTTGTTGGCACACAAGACAAGTCTTGACATAGGACTCAACGTCCTCTTCCATCTTTGGCCAAAAGTATGACTTTCCCAGCAAAGCCATCATTCTCTCCACTCCTGGGTGACCAGCCCATTGAGGGTCATGAGTTTCCTTAAGTAACTCTCGCCTTAAGCCACCGCTGTTTGGCACAAATAGCCTACTGCCCTTGGCATACAGTAGGTCATTTTCCAGCCAATACTTCCGCACCAAGCCCTCGGAAACTTGTTGCTTAAGCTTCACATAATTCGAGTCCAAGTGAGACTGTTCTTTGACTCGATCACAAAACGTTGCTTGCACCGAAGACAACGCTGCCACATATGCTTCAACCACTTTTCTGCTTAAAGCATCCGCCACCTGATTCTGCCTACCACGTTTATGCAGCCACAGAAAATCAAACTCAGCAAGGAACTCTTGCCAACGTGCTTGCTTGGGAGTCAACTTCTTCTGGGTCTTGAAGTAAGTGTTTGCTACGTTGTCTGTCACCACTGTGAACTTCGTACCCAGCAAGTAGTGCCTCCACACATCCAAGCAATGCACCACTGCAGCCATTTCTTTCTCATGAACCGAATACCTCTGCTCCGCATCCTTTAACTTCCGACTCTCGAAAGCAATGGGGTGCCCCTCTTGCACCAAGACCCCTCCAGTGTCCCTATCCGAAGCATCAGTTTGTACCTCAAAAGGTTTCTCGAAATCTGGCAAGGCCAGAATGAGCTTCGAAGACACTGCTGCCTTTAGCTTCTCAAAAGCATCCTGACAAGCATCCGTCCAGCACCACACTTGCTCCTTCTTGAGCAGATCCGTCAAAGGGTTTACCTTCTTTGAGTACCCTTTGATGAATTTCCGATAGTAGTTGGCTAACCCAAGGAACGATCGCAAGTCAGAGATCTTCCTTGGCGTAGGCCAATCTACAATGGCCTCCACCTTTCTATCATCCATTCTGATTTGGCCCTTGCTGACCCAATGCCCCAAGAAATTCACTTCTTGACGGCAAAATTGGCACTTCTCTTTCTTGACATAGAGCTTGTATTTTCTTAACTTAGAAAAGACAGCCCTTAAGTGATTCACATGCTCAACTAGTGATTCACTATATACCACAATGTCATCCAAGTAGACAACCACAAATTCATCCAAGAATTCATATAGCACATCGTTCATCAAATTGCAAAATGTGGCGGGAGCATTTGTTAAGCCAAAAGGCATCACGAGAAATTCATAAGACCCGTACCTAGTCACACATGTTGTCTTTGGCTCATCCCCCGCCTTGATCCTTACTTGCCAATACCCAGATCGCAAGTCCAGCTTTGTGAAGTAGGATGCTTTGGACAATCGATCAAACAAGTCAGCCACATTCGGGACAGGATACTTGTTCTTCACTGTTACCTTGTTCAGTGCTCGATAGTCCACACACATCCTCAAAGATCCATCTTGCTTCTTTTGAAACAGAACCGGTGCACCATATGGAGCCTTTGAGGGTTGAATGAGGCCTGCTTGCAACAGTTCATCGAGTTGCTTCCTCAACTCAACCAACTCTAATCGAGACATTCTGTAAGGAGCTTTAGCCGGTGGTCTAGCTCCTGGTTCCAACTCAATTTCATGGTCAATTGCCCTCCTTGGTGGCAATTCTTTTGGTAACTCAGGGGGCATGGTGTCGGAGAAATCTTCCAAGACTTCCATCACCATGTCGGGTACTTCGACCCGCTGATCAGGTTTGATCTCGATCAAGGCAGCCACATATGCTTGATCGCCCCTCTTTATCCCATTCTTGAATTGCTTGGCAGATTGCAATTCAATTCTTTTGTCTTTCGCTTGTTGACTACTCTCCATGGAAGCAACGAAGCATGAATTTCCCTCATCGCCTATGAGCATCCCTCGAAGGTGTGGAATCGCCAACACTTTGGCCAAGGCCAAAAACTCGATCCCCAATATCAAGTCGAAGTCATCGAGGGGTACCACAGTTAGGTTGCACTGCCCTAACCATTTGTCTACCTTCAAGTTGCATACCGCCGAGCCTAAGATAGGCTTCGCCTCCGAATTCACCGCTTTCAGCTTGGTGGAATTTTTCACAACGGTCAAACCCAACGAACCAGCCACACGTTGTGCCACAAAGTTATTGGTAGCACCCGTGTCTACCATAGCTTGCACAGCTTTCCCATTGACTTGCACCATCACGTACATCAAGCCTTTGTATTGGACTTGACTGCCCGTCGTGATCACATTCAATAGTTGGAGGGGGTTCACCCGTGATGGCCCTCCATTCGAGTTCTCCTCCTCCTCTTGCGCTATCAAAGCGTTTAGTTTCTCCCGCTTTGGGCACTCTCTAGCCATGTGTGGTCCACCACAAATGAAGCATCCCGTAGGATTCTTCCCTTTGTCTTGTGAAGGAGACTTGTCGCCACCCTTCCGATTCCCACCGTTGTCTTTCTTGCCACCATTAGGCTTCTTGCCATCCTTTTGGCCAAAAGCCTTCTGGTTTTTCTTTCCGCCTTCATTTTTCTTCTTCCCACCTTGTGAATTGGACGCACCTGCATACTTGTAATCTACAAGCTTTTCTGCAGCGGCAATTGCGCTTGGCAAGTCTCCCACGGCTTGCCTTCGTAACTCAGCCTGCGCCCAAGGCTGTAACCCAGATAAGAAATTGAACATCTTATCCTCCTCGGACATATTTTTGATGTCCAGCAGCAAGGAGCTAAACTCCTTCACGTACTCCCGCACCGAACCTGAGTGCTTGAGCTTTTTAAGAGATTCCCTTGCAACCCAAGCAGTGTTGCAAGGAAGGAATTGATCCTTCAATTCCTTTTTCAACACCTCCCACGTCTCAATCTTTGGCCTCCCCGCGCTAGCGTCGTCCTCCATTCGAGTTCACCACCAGAGTTTTGCATCTCCTTGCAAATACATGCTGGTGATTGTCACCCGCTCTTCCTCTGGGATTCGGGCAGCTTTGAAGTACTGCTCAATATCCCACAGAAAGTTCTCAAGCTCCTTGGAGTTTCGACTACCATCGAAGGACTTTGGGTCGGGGACTTTGATTTTGGATGGGCCACCTTCCCCGTGCTTTAAGAGGTTCATCACTGCCCTCTTTAGCAAGGTGAGCTCATCTCTCAAATCTCTTTCCCCTTCCCTCACCGTGTCTGTCAAAGATACAATATCTTCCATGACAGATGCGAAGCGAACATCCACATCCCTTCGTATTTCCACCAACACGTTCTGGGCCACCCTCAGCTGCTCAGTATGTTGTTCAGTTTGAACAGCAAGACTTACAGCATCATCTGCTTGAGGAGCACCCACAAAATCCTCCAGATGGGTCAGCCTTTCCCTTATCTCGTTCATCGCAACTAACCACAGTTGCCAACACAACGAGGCTCTGATACCAAATTGTCACACGGTTGAGCTCTATGCTCGAATTTTCACCGAGTGATGGCACGAGTAACACCCAACTCGTCAGCCAATCCGCCACGAATGCCCTCAGTCTCAAGTGAGCTTTATGCTGGAAGCACACACCCACGCACACAAGAGAGAATGAAAGAGAGACACAAGCGTTTACGGGAACCAATCCCAACCTTTTTCACTAACGAATAAAGATTTACACTCTAACGCAGCAGGACATCCCACTCTCGATGACTCTGCCTCTGGGTTTATATAGCCTACAAAACTTGGCAGTTGACACACCCAACTGCCCTAGGGTAATGGGGTTTCATCCCCACAAAACCAGCCCCACATGCAGCTTTGACTCCAGCCCCTTGCGACAAGTGTCCCACTCCCTTGCAAGTGCTTGGTAACCACTGGTAACTGCTGTCAACTGCTGGTAACCACTGGTAACTGCTGTCAACTGCTGCAAACTGCGGGAAACTGCTGCCAGCTTCATGGGCTAAGCCCATCAAGTGCACCCCGAGTGCCTCGTGCTCGTTTGCGTGCCCGGTAAGGTGCTAACGCGAGCCCGTGTCTGTTTTTCTGCCAGTGTTCTGCTCACTCGCTGCCCAGGTGCCCTGCACCATGCCCAGTCCTCATGAGCCATCTCTTTATGACTCACGCATCAAGGACTTGACCGATAGCCATCGCGAGTGGGCTGCTCCCGTGAGCAGGCCCAAGCAGGTGTCAACACTCGCTTGTGATGCTTCCCATGGCATCACTTGGGCTGGGGCCCCGATGAGCATCCCATGTCTTCATCATGCCACCACGCCACTGATATGTAAGGGGCTTACAGCGTGCCACCCATGCCCTGGGTCCATGCCACGTGGCCCCCCTGGCTCGCTAGCTGGGTACTTAGTCGAGGGGCAGGGACGTGGGGGCTGGCTCACGATGGGTGCCCGCGGCCTGGCTTGCACGCCCACCGCTGCTGCACGCTGGGCGAGCAGCCCATACCGTGCCTGCTGGGGGCTGCCTGGGCGTGCCACCCGTGCCCAGGGTCTGTGCGACGCAGCACCACTGGCACGCACGATGGGCAGCCAGTCGAGGGGCAGGGACGAGGGGTCTGGCTACCGCTGCTGCACGCTGGGCGAGAAGCCCATGCCGTGCCTGCTGGGGGCTGCCTGGGGGTGCCACCTGTGCCCAGGGTCCGTGCGACGCGGCACCCCTGGCTCGCACACTGGGCAGTCAGTCGAGGGGCAGGTACGAGGGGGCTGGCTCGCGAGGGGCGCCCGCGGCCTGGCTGGCATGCCCACCGCTGCCGCATGCTGGGCGAGCAACCCATGCCGTGACTGCTGGGGGCTTCCTGGGCGTGCCACCCGTGCCCAGTGTCAGTGTGACACGGCACCCCTGGCTCGCACGCTGGGCAGTCAGTCGAGGGGCAGGGACATGGGGGCTGGCTTGCGATGGGCGCCCACGGCCTGGCTGGCACGCCCACTGCTGCTGCACGCTGGGCGAGCAGCCCATGCCGTGCCTGCTGGTGGTTCGCTGGGCGTTCCACCCATGCCCAGGGTCCGTGCAACGCGGCCCCCCTGGCTTGCTCGCTGGGTAGTCAGTCGAGGGACAGGGAGGTGGGGCTGGCTCGAGATGGGCGCCCGCGGCCTGGCTTGCACCCCCACCGCTGCTGCACGCTGGGCGAGCAGCCCATGCCGTGCCTGCTGGGGGCTGCCTGGACTTGCCACCCATGGCCAGGGTCCATGCGACGCCGCCCATCTGGCTCGCTCGCTGGGCACTAAGTCGAGGGACAGGGATGTGGGAGCTGGCCCGCGATAG
>JAJFZO010000093.1:145000-160000 GCA_021397835.1 Moringa oleifera
AACAACTTTGCAACTGGGCATTACGGCCAGCAGGCTGGGGCAGCTGTGCCTCTGCCTGGCCCATGGTGCATGCTGGCTGCCCTGTCCAGCCCTCAGGGTCCACCAGAGCCAGGGGCCACGGCCAAGGTCAGCTTGCCCATGAATTCAACGCCCACAGCATGTGCTGAGCTTCACAGCGTGCTCGCGGCTGGCTCGCGTGGGGGCACCCTTGGCAAGGCTGGCGCCTTGCCTGATGGTGACTGCTGTGGCACCTCTGGCTCGCACGCTGGGAAGTCATTCGAGGGGCAAGGAGGAGGGGGCTGGCTCGCGATGGGCGCGCCCACCAACGCCGCTCAGTGGGCGAGCAGCCCATGCCGTGCCAGCTGGGGGCTGCCTGGGCGTGCCACCCGTTCCCAGGGTCCGTGCGACGAGGCACCCCTGGCTCGCACACTGGGCAGTCAGTCGAGGGGCAGGGACGAGGGGGCTGGCTTGCGATGGGCGCCCGCGGCCTGTCTGGCGCGCCCACCGCTGCCGCTTGGTGGAAGAGCAGCCCATGCCGTGCCTGCTGGGGGCTGCCTGGGCATGCCACCCGTGCCCAGGGTCCGTGCGACGCGGCCCCCCTGGCTCACTCGCTGGGCACTACGTCGAGGGACAGGGACGTGGGGGTTGGCTCGCGATGGGCGCCCGCGGCCTGGCTGGCGCGCCCACCGCTGCCGCACGCTGGGTGAGAAGCCCATGCTGTGCCTGCTGGGGGCTCCCTGGGCGTGCCACCCGTGCCCAGGGTCCCTGCGACGTGGTACCCCTGGCTCGCACGCTGGGCAGTCAGTTGAGGGGCAGGGACGAGGGGGGTGGCTCGCAATGGGCGCCCGCGGCCTGGCTCGCGCGCCCACCGCTGCCGCATGCTGGGCCAGCAGCCCATGCCGTGCCTGCTGGGGGCTGCCTGGGTGTGCCACCCGTGCCCATGGTCAGGGCGACGCGGCCCCCCTGGCTTGCACGCTAGGCAGCCAGTCGAGGGACAGGGACGTGGGCACTGGCTCGCGATGGGCGCAGGCGGCCTGGCTGGCGTGCCCACCACCGCCGCAAACTGGGCGATCAGCCCATGCCGTGCCTGCTGGGGGCTGACTGGGCGTGCCACCCGTTCCCAGGGTCTGTGCGACACGGCACCCCTGGCTCGCACGCTGGGCAGTCAGTTGAGTGGCAGGGACGAGGGGGCTTGCTCGTGATGGGCGCCCGCGGCCTGGCTGGCGCGCCCACCGCTGCCGCACACTGGGCGAGCAGCCCTTGCCGTACCTGCTGGGGGCTGCCTGGGCATGCCACCCATGCCCAGGTTCCGTCCGACGCGGCAGCCCTGGCTCGCACACTGGGCAGTCAGTCGAAGGGGCAGGGACGAGGGGGCTGGCTCGCGATGGGTGCCCGTGGCCTGGCTGGCGCACCAACCGCTGCTGCATGCTGGGCGAGCAGCCCATGCCGTGCCTGCTGGCGGCTGCGTGGGCGTGCCACCCGTGCCCATGGTCAGGGCGACGCGGCCCCCCTGGCTCGCACGCTAGGCAGCCAGTCGAGGGACAGGGACGTGGGGGCTGGCTCGCTATGGGCGCAGGCGGCCTGGCTGGCGCGCCCACTGCCGCCGTACACTGGGCGATCAGCCCACGCCGTGCCTTCTGGGGGCTGCCTGGGCGTGCCACCCATTCCCAGGGTCCATGCGACGTGGCACCCCTGGCTCGCACGCTGGGCAGTCAGTCGAGGGGCAGGGACGAGGGGGCTGGCTCGCGATGGGCGCCCGCGGCCTGGCTGGCGCACCAACCGCTGCCGCACGCTGGGCGAGCAGCCCTTGCCGTACCTGCTGGGGGTGTCCTGGGCATGCCATCCATGCCCAGGGTCCATCTGACATGGCATCCCTGGCTCGCACGCTGGGCAGTCAGTCGAGGGGCAGGGACGAGGGTACTGGCTCGCAATGGGTGCCCGCGGCCTGGCTGGCGTGCCAACCGCGCCCGCACGCTGGGCGAGCAGCCCATGCCGTGCCTACTGGGGGATACCTCGGTGTGCCACATGTGCCTAGGGTCCGTACGATGCGGCCGCCCTGGCTCGCTCGCTGAGCACTTAGTCGAGGGACAGGGACGTGGGGGCTGGCTCGTGTTGGGCGCCCGCGGCCTGGCTGGCGCGCCCACCACTGCTGCACGCTGGGTGAGCAGCCCATGTCGTGCCTGCTGGGGGCTTCCTGGGCGTGCCACCCGTGCCCAGGGTCCATGCGACGTGGCACCCCTGGCTTGCACGCTGGGCAGTCAGTCGAGCCTTAGGGACAAGGGGGCTGGCTCGCGATGGGCGCCCGTGGCCTGGCTGCCGCGCCCACCGCTGCCGCACGCTGGGCGAGCAGCCCATGCTGTGCCTGCTTTTGGCTGCCTGGGCGTGCCACCCGTGCCCAGGGTCCCGGCAACGCGGCCCCCCTGGCTCGCTCGCTTCGCTCTATGTCGAGGGACAGGGACGTGGGGGCTGGCTAGCGATGGGCGCACGAGGCCTTTCTGAAACGCCAACCGCTGCCGCACGTTGGGCGAGCAACCCATGCCGTGCCTGCTGGGGGCAGCCTGGGAGTTCCCAGGGTCAGTGCGATGCAACCCCCCTGGTTCACACTCTGGGCAGTCAGTCGAGGGGCTGGGACGAGGGGGCTGGCTCGCAATGGGCGCCTGTGGCCTGGCTGGCCTTGGCCGTGGCTTCCGCACGATGGGTGAGCTGCCCATGCCGTGCCTGCAGGGGGCTGCCTGGGCGTGCCACCCGTGCCCAGGGTCCGTTCGATGCAACCCCCCTGGCTCGCATGCTGGGCACTTAGTCGAGGGACAGGGACGTTGGGGCTGGCTCTCGATCGGCGCACGCGGCCCTGGTGGCGCACCCACTGCTGCCGCATGCTGGGTGAGCAGCCCATGCCATGCCTGCTGGGGGCTGCCTGTGCGTGCCACCCATGCCCATGGTCCGTGCGACGTGGCACCCCTGGCTCGCTCGCTGGGCATTCAGTCGAGGGGCAGGGACGAGGGGCCTGGCTCGCGTTTGGCGCCAGCGGCCTGGCTGGGGCGTCCACCGCTGCCGCACAGTGGGCGAGCAGCCCATGCCGTCCCTGCTGGAGGCTGCCTGGGTGTGCAACCAGTGCCCAGGGTCCGCGCGACGCGGCCCCCCCGGCTCGCTCGCTGGGCACTACGTCGAGGGACAGGGACGTGGGGCTGGCTCGCGATGGGCGCCCGTGGCCTGGCTGGCGCGCCCACCGCTGCCGCACGCTGGGTGAGCAGCCCATGCCATCCCTGCTGGAGGCTGCCTGGGTGAGCAGCCCATGCCATCCCTGCTGGAGGCTGCCTGGGTGTGCAACCCGTGCCCAGGGTCCGCGCGACGCGGTCCCAGTGGCTCGCTCGCTGGGCACTACGTCGAGGGACAGGGACGTGGGGACTGGCTCACGATGGGCGCCCGTGGCGTGGCTGGCGCACCCACAGCTGCCGCATGCATGGCGAGCACCCATGCTGTGCCTGCTGGGGGCTGCCTGGGCGTACCACCCGTGCCCAGGGTCCGTGCGACACGGCACCCTTGGCTCGCACGCTGGGCAGTCAGTCGTGGGGCAAGGACGACGGGGCTGGCTCGTGATGGGCGCCCGCGGCCTGTCCGGCGCGCCCACCGCTGCCGCACGCTGGGCGAGCAGCCCATTCCATGCCTGCTGGGGGCTACCTGGGCGTGCCAACCGTGCCAGGGGTCCCTGCAACGTGGCACCCCTGTCTCGCATGCTGGGCCGTCAGTCGAGGGGCAGAGACGAGGCGGCTGGCTCTCGATGGGCGACCGCGGCCTGGCTGGCGCGCCCACATCTGCCCCACGCTGGGTGAGCAGCCAATCCTGTGCCTGCTGGGGGCTGCCTGGGCGTGCCACCCTTGCCCAGGGTCCGTGCGACACGGCACCCTTGGCTCGCACGCTGGGCAGTCAGTCGAGGGGCAAGGACGAGGGGGCTGGCTCGCGATGGGCGCCCGCGGCCTGGCTGGCGCGCCCACTGCTGCCGCACGCTGGGCAAGCAGCCCATGACGTGCCTGCTGGGGGCTACCGGGGCTAGCAGCCCATGCCCCGGGTCCGTCCGACACGGCACCCCTGGCTCGCACACTGGGCAGTCAGTCGAGGGGCAGGGACGAGGGGGCTGGCTCGTGATGGGCGCCCACGGCCTGGCCAGCGCGCCCACCGCTGCCGCACGCTGGGCGAGCAGCCCATTCCGTGCCTGCTGGGGGCTACCTGGGTGTGCCTACCGTGCCCAGGGTCCTTGCAACGTGGCTTCCCTGGCTCGCACTCTGGGCCGTCAGTCGAGGAGCAGAGACGAGGGGGCTAGCTCGCGATGGGCGACCGCGGCCTGGCTGGCGCGCCCACAGCTGCCCCACGCTGGGTGAGCAGCCCATCCCGTGCCTGCTGGGGGCTGCCTGGGTGTGCCACCCATGCCCATGGTCTCGACGACGCGGCCCCCCTGGCTCGCACGCTGGGCAGTCAGTCGAGGGAGAGGGACATGGGGGCTGGCTCGCGATGGGCGCTCGCGGCCTGGCTGGCGCGCCCACCAGCGCCGCTCAGTGGGCGAGCAGCCCATGCCATGCCAGCTGGGGGCCTGCGACGAAGCACTCCGCATGCTCGAAATCACCCCAGCGATTTGGCCCTCACGTAGCATGTGTCATCGTTAGCTTCGCCGCCCACACCGTCGAGCTTGTATAGCCACATCCCAGCTCATTATCCCATCATTTTTCTCATTTCGATGCCCACAATTTAGCGGATTTCGTTTCCCACATTTTCCACACTTCGTTGGCTACTGATTGGGCGTCCCACACTCATTTTGATGCCCTGCCCATGCCATGCGCACTGGGTTGCCCAAGCCCAGCGCCTGCCCACATGGGATGGGCAGGGGGGGACGCACGCATGGCCTGTTGGCACCCAACAAGCTTGGTGACCACCTCCCCCCTAAAGAGTCTTAAATGAAATTTCACTCCCGGCAGGAGGAAACAGCAATATGTCTGAGCCATCATAATGGGTCTAAAAAATTATTTACTTGGAAGTTTCAGCTGAAATTTTGTACATAAATGGAGAATAATCAGATCTACCACCAGAAAAAATTTCAGAATTGTCTGGGCACAAAATTTTTTTTAATGAATTTTCTACAGCCGAAAATTGAAAAAATCATCAAAAATAACCTGTGAGTCAAAATGATCCCAAACTTCAGGGGCAGACTCCTCATGAATTGCACGAATTATTTGAGCCATTTCGGGACCAGTTCCATGATGAAAAGACGGTCAATTCACAACAACTTTGCAACTGGGCATTACGGCCAGCAGGCTGGGGCAGCTGTGCCTCTGCCTGGCCCATGGTGCATGCTGGCTGCCCTGTCCAGCGCACCTCCAGCCACCCCATGGCAGCCCTCAGGGTCCACCAGAGCCAGGGGCCACGGCCAAGGCCAGCTTGCCCATGAATTCAATGCCCACAGCATGTGCTGAGCTTCACAGCGTGCTCGCGGCTGGCTCGCGTAGGGCACCCTTGGCAAGGCTGGCGCCTTGCCTGCTGGTGACTGCTGTGGCACCTCTGGCTCGCACGCTGGGATGTCAGTCGAGGGGCAAGGAGGAGGGGGCTGGCTCGCGATGGGCGCGCCCACCAACGCCGCTCAGTGGGCGAGCAGCCCATGCCGTGCCAGCTGGGGGCTGCCTGGGCGTGCCACCCGTTCCCAGGGTCCGTGTGATGCGGCACCCCTGGCTCGCACACTGGGCAGTCAGTCGAGGGGCAGGGACGAGGGGGCTGGCTTGCGATGGGCGCCCGCGGCCTGTCTGGCGCGCCCACCGCTGCCGCTTGGTGGAAGAGCAGCCCATGCCGTGCCTGCTGGCGGCTGCCTGGGCATGCCACCCGTGCCCAGGGGCCGTGCGATGTGGCCCCCCTGGCTCACTCGCTGGGCACTACGTCGAGGGACAGGGACGTGGGGGTTGGCTCGCGATGGGCGCCCGCGGCCTGGCTGGCGCGCCCACCGCTGCCGCACGCTGGGTGAGAAGCCCATGCTGTGCCTGCTGGGGGCTCCCTGGGTGTGCCACCCGTGCCCAGGGTCCCTGCGACGTGGTACCCCTGGCTCGCACGCTGGGCAGTCAGTTGAGGGGCAGGGACGAGGGGGCTGGCTCGCAATGGGCGCCCGCGGCCTGGCTCGCGCGCCCACCGCTGCCGCATGCTGGGCCAGCAGCCCATGCCGTGCCTGCTGGGGGCTGCCTGGGTGTGCCACCCGTGCCCATGGTCAGGGCGACGCGGCCCCCCTGGCTTGCACGCTAGGCAGCCAGTCGAGGGACAGGGACGTGGGCACTGGCTCTCGATGGGTGCAGGCGGCCTGGCTGGCGCGCCCACCACCGCCGCAAACTGGGCGATCAGCCCATGCCGTGCCTGCTGGGGGCTGACTGGGCGTGCCACCCGTTCCCAGGGTCTGTGCGACACGGCACCCCTGGCTCGCACGCTGGGCAGTCAGTTGAGGGCAGGGACGAGGGGGCTTGCTCGTGATGGGCGCCCGCGGCCTGGCTGGCGCGCCCACCGCTGCCGCACACTGGGCGAGCAGCCCTTGCCGTACCTGCTGGGGGCTGCCTGGGCATGCCACCCATTCCCAGGTTCCGTCCGACGCGGCAGCCCTGGCTCGCACACTGGGCAGTCAGTCGAGGGGGCAGGGACGAGGGGGCTGGCTCGCGATTGGTGCCCGTGGCCTGGCTGGCGCACCAACCGCTGCTGCATGCTGGGCGAGCAGCCCATGCCGCGCCTGCTGGCGGCTGCGTGGGCGTGCCACCCGTGCCCATGGTCAGGGCGACGCGGCCCCCCTGGCTCGCACGCTAGGCAGCCAGTCGAGGGACAGGGACGTGGGCACTGGATCTCGATGGGTGCAGGCGGCCTGGCTGGCGCGCCCACCACCGCCGCAAACTGGGCGATCAGCCCATGCCGTGCCTGCTGGGGGCTGAGTGGGCGTGCCACCCGTTCCCAGGGTCTGTGCGACACGGCACCCCTGGCTCGCACGCTGGGCAGTCAGTTGAGGGGCAGGGACGAGGGGGCTTGCTCGTGATGGGCGCCCACGGCCTGGCTGGCGCGCCCACCGCTACCGCACACTAGGCGAGCAGCCCTTGCCGTACCTGCTGGGGGCTGCCTGGGCATGCCACCCATGCCCAGGTTCCATCTGACGCGGCAACCCTGGCTCGCACACTGGGCAGTCAGTCGAGGGGGCAGGGACGAGGGGGCTGGCTCGCGATGGGTGCCCGTGGCCTGGCTGGCGCACCAACCGCTGCTGCATGCTGGGCGAGCAGCCCATGCCGTGCCTGCTGGTGGCTGCGTGGGCGTGCCACCCGTGCCCATGGTCAGGGTGACGCGGCCCCCCTGGCTCGCACGCTAGGCAGCCAGTCGAGGGACAGGGACGTGGGGGCTGGCTCGCTATGGGCGCAGGCGGCCTGGCTGGCGCGCCCACCGCCGCCGTACACTGGGCGATCAGCCCACGCCGTGCCTGCTGGGGGCTGCCTGGGTGTGCCACCCATTCCCAGGGTCCATGCGACGTGGCACCCCTGGCTCGCACGCTGGGCAGTCAGTCGAGGGGCAGGGACGAGGGGGCTGGCTCGCGATGGGCACCCGCGGCCTGGCTGGCGCGCCAACCGCTGCCTTACGCTGGGCGAGCAGCCCTTGCCGTACCTGCTGGGGGTGTCCTGGGCATGCCATCCATGCCCAGGGTCCATCTGATGTGGCATCCCTGGCTCGCACGCTGGGCAGTCAGTCGAGGGGCAGGGACGAGGGTACCGGCTCGCAATGGGTGCCCGCGGCCTGGCTGGCGTGCCAACCGCGCCCGCACGCTGGGCGAGCAGCCCATGCCGTGCCTACTGGGGGATACCTCGGTGTGCCACATGTGCCTAGGGTCCGTACGATGCGGCCGCCCTTGCTCGCTCGCTGAGCACTTAGTCGAGGGACAGGGACGTGGGGGCTGGCTCGTGTTGGGCGCCCGCGGCCTGGCTGGCGCACCCACCACTGCCGCACGCTGGGTGAGCAGCCCATGTCGTGCCTGCTGGGGGCTTCCTGGGCGTGCCACCCGTGCCCAGGGTCCATGCGACGTGGCACCCCTGGCTCGCACGCTGGGCAGTCAGTCGAGCCTCAGGGACAAGGGGGCTGGCTCGCGATGGGCGCCCGTGGCCTGGCTGCCGCGCCCACCGCTGCCGCACGCTGGGCGAGCAGCCCATGCTGTGCCTGCTTTTGGCTGCCTGGGCGTGCCACCCGTGCCCAGGGTCCGGGCAACGCGGCCCCCCTGGCTCGCTCGCTTCGCTCTATGTCGAGGGACAGGGACGTGGGGGCTGGCTAGCGATGGGCGCACGAGGCCTTTCTGAAACGCCAACCGCTGCCGCACGTTGGGCGAGCAACCCATGCCGTGCCTGCTGGGGGCAGCCTGGGAGTTCCCAGGGTCAGTGCGATGCTACCCCCCTGGTTCACACTCTGGGCAGTCAGTCGAGGGGCTGGGACGAGGGGGCTGGCTCGCAATGGGCGCCTGTGGCCTGGCTGGCCTTGGCCGTGGCTTCCGCACGATGGGTGAGCTGCCCATGCCGTGCCTGCAGGGGGCTGCCTGGGCGTGCTACCTGTGCCCAGGGTCCATTCGATGCAACCCCCCTGGCTCGCATGCTGGGCACTTAGTCGAGGGACAGGGACGTTGGGGCTGGCTCTCGATGGGCGCACGCGGCCCTGGTGGCGCACCCACTGCTGCCGCATGCTGGGTGAGCAGCCCATGCCATGCCTGCTGGGGGCTGCCTGTGCGTGCCACCCATGCCCATGGTCCGTGCGACGTGGCACCCCTGGCTCGCTCGCTGGGCATTCAGTCGAGGGGCAGGGACGAGGGGCCTGGCTCGCGTTTGGCGCCAGCGGCCTGGCTGGGGCGTCCACCGCTGCCGCACACTGGGCGAGCAGCCCATGCCATCCCTGCTGGAGGCTGCCTGGGTGTGCAACCAGTGCCCAGGGTCTGCGCGACGCGGCCCCCCTGGCTCGCTCGCTGGGCACTACGTTGAGGGACAGGGATGTGGGGCTGGCTCGCGATGGGCGCCCGTGGCCTGGCTGGCGCGCCCACCGCTGCCGCACGCTGGGCGAGCAGCCCATGCCATCCCTGCTGGAGGCTGCCTGGGTGTGCAACCCGTGCCCAGGGTCCACGCGACGCGGCCCCCGTGGCTCGCTCGCTGGGCACTACGTCGAGGGACAGGGACGTGGGGACTGGCTCACGATGGGCGCCCGTGGCCTGGCTGGCGCACCCACAGCTGCCGCACGCATGGCGAGCACCCATGCTGTGCCTGCTGGGGGCTGCCTGGGCGTACCACCCGTGCCCAGGGTCCGTGCGACACGGCACCCTTGGCTCGCACGCTGGGCAGTCAGTCGTGGGGCAAGGACGACGGGGCTGGCTCGTGATGGGCGCCCGCGGCCTGTCCGGCGCGCCCACCGCTGCCGCACGCTGGGCGAGCAGCCCATTCCATGCCTGCTGGGGGCTACCTGGGCGTGCCAACCGTGCCAGGGGTCCCTGCAACGTGGCACCCCTGTCTCGCATGCTGGGCCGTCAGTCGAGGGGCAGAGACGAGGCGGCTGGCTCGCGATGGGCGACCGCGGCCTGGCTGGCGCGCCCACAGCTGCCCCACGCTGGGTGAGCAGCCAATCCTGTGCCTGCTGGGGGCTGCCTGGGCGTGCCACCCGTGCCCAGGGTCCGTGCGACACGGCACCCTTGGCTCGCACGCTGGGCAGTCAGTCGAGGGGCAAGGACGAGGGGGCTGGCTCGCGATGGGCGCCCGCGGCCTGGCTGGCGCGCCCACTGCTGCCGCACGCTGGGCAAGCAGCCCATGCCATGCCTGCTGGGGGCTATAGGGGCTAGCAGCCCATGCCCCAGGTCCGTCCGACACGGCACCCCTGGCTCGCACACTGGGCAGTCAGTCAAGGGGCAGGGACGAGGGGGCTGGCTCGTGATGGGCGCCCGCGGCCTGGCCAGCGCGCCCACCGCTGCCCCACGCTGGGCGAGCAGCCCATTCCGTGCCTGCTGGGGGCTACCTGGGTGTGCCTACCGTGCCCAGGGTCCTTGCAACGTGGCACCCCTGGCTCGCACTCTGGGCCGTCAGTCGAGGAGCAGAGACGAGGGGGCTAGCTCGCGATGGGCGACCGCGGCCTGGCTGGCGCGCCCACAGCTGCCCCACGCTGGGTGAGCAGCCCATCCCGTGCCTGCTGGGGGCTGCCTGGGCGTGCCGCCCATGCCCATGGTCTCGACGACGCGGCCCCCCTGGCTCGCACGCTGGGCAGTCAGTCGAGGGACAGGGACGTGGGGGCTGGCTCGCGATGGGCGCTCGCGGCCTGGCTAGCGCGCCCACCAGCGCCGCTCAGTGGGCGAGCAGCCCATGCCATGCCAGCTGGGGGCTGCCTGGGCGTGCCACCCATTCCCAGGGTCTGTGCGACGTGGCACCCCTGGCTCGCACACTGGGCAGTCAGTCGAGGGGCAAGGACGAGGGGGCTGGCTCGTGATGGGCGCCCTCGGCCTGGCCGGCGCGCCCACCGCTGCCGCACGCTGGGCGAGGAGCCCATTCCATGCCTGCTGGGGGCTACCTGGGCGTGCCAACCGTGCCAGGGGTCCCTGCAACGTGGCACCCCTGTTTCACACGCTGGGCCGTCAGTCGAGGAGCAGAGATGAGGGGGCTGGCTGGCGCGCCCACAGCTGCCCCTCGCTGGGTGAGCAGCCAATCCCGTGCCTGCTGGGGGCTGCCTGGGCGTACCACCCATGCCCAGGTCCGTGCGACACGGCACCCTTGGCTCGCACGCTGGGCAGTCAGTCGAGGGGCAAGGACGAGGGGGCTGGCTCGCGATTGGCGCCCGCGGCCTGGCTGGCGCGCCCACTGCTGCCGCACGCTGGGCGAGCAGCCCATGCCATGCCTGCTGGGGGCTACCAGGGCTAGCAGCCCATGCCCAGGGTCCGTCCAACACGGCACCCCTGGCTCGCACGCTGGGCAGTCAGTCCAGGGGCAGGGACGAGGGGGCTGGCTCGTGATGGGCACCCGCGGCCTGGCCGGCGCGCCCACCGCTGCCGCACGCTGTGCGAGCAGCCCATTCCGTGCCTGCTGGGGGCTACCTGGGTGTGCCTACCATGCCCAGGGTCCCTGCAACGTGGCACCCCTGGCTCACACGCTGGGCCATCAGTCGAGGAGCAGAGACGAGGGGGCTGGCTCGCGATGGGCGACCGCGGCCTGGCTGGCGCGCCCACAGCTGCCCCACGCTGGGTGAGCAGCCCATCCCGTGCCTGCTGGGGGCTGCCTGGGCGTGCCACCCGTGCCCATGGTCTGGACGACGCAGCCCCCCCTGGCTCGCACGCTGGGCAGTCAGTCGAGGGACAGGGACGTGGGGTCTGGCTCGCGATGGGCGCTCGCGTCCTGGCTGGCGCGCTTACCAATGCCGCTCAGTGGGCGAGCAGCCCATGCCATGCCAGCTGGGGGCTGCCTGGGCGTGCCACCTATTCCCAGGGTCTGTGCGACGTGGCACCCCTGGCTCGCACACTGGGCAGTCAGTCGAGGGGCAGGGACGAGGGAGCTGGCTCGCGATGGGCGCCCGCGGCCTGTCTGGCGCGCCCACCGCTGTCGCTTGCTGGAAGAGCAGCCCATGCTGTGCCTGCTGGGGGCTGCCTGGGCATGCCACCGGTGCCCAGGGTCCATGCGACACGGCCCCCCTGGCTCGCTCGCTGGGCACTACGTCGAGGGAAAGGGAAGTGGGGGCTGAATCCTGATGGGAGCCCGAAGCCTGGCTGGCGCGCCCACCTCTGCCGCACGCTGGGCGAGCAGCCCATGCCGTTCCTGCTGGGGGCTGCCTGGGCGTCCCACCCATGCCCAGGGTCCGTGCGACACCGCACCGTTGGCTCGCACGCTGGGCAGTCAGTCGAGGGGCAGGGACGAAGGGGCTGGCTCGCGATGAGCACACACAGACTGGCTGGAGTGCCCACCGCTGCGGCACACTGGGCGAGTAGCCCATGCCGTGCCTGCTGGGGGCTGCCTGGGCGTGCCACCTGTGCCCAGGGTCCGTGCAACGCGGCACCCCTGGCTCGCTCGCTGGGCACTTAGTCGAGGGACAGGGACGTGGGGGCTGGCTCGCGATGGCGCCCACTGCTGGGTGGCGCGCCCACTGCTGCCGCACGCTGGGCGAGCAGCCCATGCCGTGCCTGCTGGAGGCTACCGGGGCTAGCAGCCCCTGCCCAGGGTCCGTCCGACACGGCAGCCCTGGCTCACACACTGGGCAGTCAGTCGAGGGGCAAGGACGAGGGGACTGGCTCGCGATGGGCGCCTGCGGCCTGGCTGGCGCGCCCACCGCTGCTGCAAGCTGGGCGAGAAGGCCATGCGGTGCCTGCTGGAAGCTGCCTGTTCGTGCCACCCATTCCCAGGGTCCGTGCAATGCGGCACCCCTGGCTCGCACGCTGGGCAGTCAGTCGAGGGGCAGCGACGAGGGGGCGGGCTACGGCTGCCACACGCTGGGCGAGCAGACCATGCCGTGGCTGCTGGGGGCTGCCAGGGTGTGCCACCCATGCCCAGGGTCCATGCGACATGGCCCCCCTGGCTCCATCTCTGGGCACTTAGTCGAGGGACAGGGACGTGGGGGCTGGCTCGCGATGGGCGCCCACGGCCTGGCTGGCACGCCCAACGCTGCCGCACGCTGGGTGAGCAGCCCATGCCGTGCCTGCTGGGGGCTGCCTCGGCGTGCCACCCATGCCCAGGGTCCGTGCGACGCGGCAACCCTGGCTCACATGCTGGGCAGTCAGTTGAGCGGCAGGGACGAGGGGGATGGCTCGCGATGGGCGCCCGCGCCCTGGCTGGCGTGCCCACCGCTGCCGCACGCTGGGCGAGAAGCCCATGCCGTGCCTGCTGGGGGCTGCCTGGGCGTGCCACCAGTGCCCATGGTCCGTGCGATGTGGCACCCCTGGCTCGCTCGCTGGGCACTTAGTCGAGGGACAGGGACGTGGGGGCTGGCTCGCGATGGCGCCCGCGGCCTGGCTGGCGCGCCCACCGTTGCCGCACGCTGGGCAAGCAGCCCATGCCGTGCCTGCTTGTGGCTGCCTGGGCGTGCCACCTGTGCCCATGGTCCATGCGACATGGCGCCCCTGGCTCGCTCGCTGGGCACTACGTCGAGGGAAAGGGAAGTGGGGGCTGAATCCCGATGGGCGCCCGAAGCATGGCTGGCGCGCCCACCTCTGCCGCACGCTGGGCGAGCAGCCCATGCCGTGCCTGCTGGGGGCTGCCTGGGCGTCCCACCCGTGCCCAGGGTCCATGCGACACCGCACCGTTGGCTTGCACGCTGGGCAGTCAGTCGAGGGGCAGGGACGAGGGGGCTGGCTCGCGATGAGCGCATACAGACTGGCTAGAGCGCCCACCGCTGCGGCACACTGGGCGAGTAGCCCATGCCGTGCCTACTGGGGGCTGCCTGGGTGTGCCACCTGTGCCCAGGGTCCGTGCAACGCGGCACCCCTGGCTCGCTCGCTGGGCACTTAGTCGAGGGACAGGGACGTGGGGGCTGGCTCGCGAGGGCGCCCACTGCTGGGTGGCGCGCCCACTGCTGCCGCACGCTGGGCGAGCAGCCCATGCCGTGCCTGCTGGGGGATACCGGGGCTAGCAGCCCATGCCCAGGGTCCGTCCGACACGGCACCCTTGGCTCGCACACTGGGCAGTCAGTTGAGGGGCAAGGACGAGGGGACTGGCTCGCGATGGGCGCCTGCGGCCTGGCTGGCGCGCCCACCGCTGCTGCATGCTGGGCGAGAAGCCCATACCGTGCCTGCTGGAAGCTGCCTGTTCGTGCCACCCGTTCCCAGGGTCCATGCAACGCGGCACCCCTGGCTCGCACGCTGGGCATTCAGTTGAGGGGCAGCGACGAGGGGGCGGGCTACTGCTGCCGCACGCTGGGCGAGCAGACCATGCCGTGGCTGCTGGGGGCTGCCAGGGTGTGCCACCCATGCCCAGGGTCCATGCGACATGGCCCCCCTGGCTCCATCGCTGGGCACTTAGTCGAGGGACAGGGACGTGGGGGCTGGCTCGCGATCGGCGCCCACGGCCTGGCTGGCACGCCCAACGCTGCCGCACGCTGGGCGAGCAGCCCATGCCGTGCCTGCTGGGGGCTGCCTCGGCGTGCCACCCATGCCCAGGGTCCGTGTGACGCGGCAACCCTGGCTCGCATGCTGGGCAGTCAGTTGAGCGGCAGGGACGAGGGGGATGGCTCGCGATGGGCGCCCACGGCCTGGCTGGCATGCCCACTGCTGCCGCACGCTGGGCGAGAAGCCCATGCCGTACCTGCTGGGGGCTGCCTGGGCGTGCCACTAGTGCCCATGGTCCATGCGACGTGGCACCCCTGGCTCGCTCGCTGGGCACTTAGTCGAGGGACAGGGACGTGGGGGCTGGCTCGCAATGGCGCCCGCGGCCTGGCTGGCGCGCCCACCGCTGCCGCACGCTGGGTGAGCAGCCCATGCCGTGCCTACAGGGGCTGCCTGGGCGTGCCACTCGTGCCCAGGGTCCGTGCGATGTGGACCCCCTGGCTCGCTCGCTGAGCACTTAGTCAAGGGACAGGGACGTGGGCGCTGGCTCGCGATGGGCTCCCGCGGCCTGGCTGGCTGTGCCCACCGCTGCCGCACGCTGGGCGAGCAGCCCATGCTGTGCCGGCTGGGGGCTGCCTGGGCATGCCACCCGTGCCCATGGTCTGGACGACACGGCCCCCCTGGCTCACACGCTGGGCAGTAAGTCGAGGGACAGGGACGTGGGGGCTGGCTCGCGATGGGCGCTCGCGGCCTGGCTGGCGCGCCCACCAATGCCGCTCAGTGGGCGAGCAGCCCATGTCGTGCCAGCTGGGGCTGCCTGGGCGTGCCACCTGTTCCCAGGGACCGTGCGACGCGGCACCCCTGGCTCGCACATGGGGCAGTCAGTTGAGGGGCAGGGACGAGGGGGCTTACTCGCGATGGCGCCCGCGGCCTGTCTGGCGCGCCCACCGCTGCCGCTTGCTGGAGGAGCAGCCCAT
>JAJFZO010000093.1:167500-172702 GCA_021397835.1 Moringa oleifera
TTGCCCACGTTTTTCCCCCCGATGAGGCCTTGGCAGCAGGGGTGCCCAGGCTGGCCGTGTGGCTCGCTCGTTGCTAACGGCCGACGATCGTGTCGTCGATCGCGCTGCGTAACGAGTCCGCCTAGGCAAGCCTGAGCGTCGAGATCCAACCCCACGTCTGCCGCCTCGAGGGCCTGCAACGAAGCACTCTGCATGCTCAAAATCCCCCCAATGATTTGGCCCTCACGTAGCATGCATCATCATTAGCTTCGCCGCCCAACACATCGAGCTTGTCTAGCCACATCCCAGCTCATTATCCCACGATTATTCTCGCTTCGTTGCCCACATTTTTCCCACCGATGAGGCCTTGGCAGCAGGGGTGCCCAGGCTGGCCGTGTGGCTCGCTCATTGCTAACGGCCGACGATCGTGTCATCGATCGCGCTGTGCAACGAGTCCACCTAGGCAAGCCTGAGTGTCGAGATCCAACCCCACGTCCGCCACCTCGAGGGCCTACAACGAAGCACTCCGCATGCTCGAAATTTCCCCCAACGATTTGGCCCTTGCGTAGCATGCATCATTGTTAGTCTCGCGGCCCACACTGTTGAGCTTGTGTAGCCACATCCTAGCTCATTATCCCATGATTTTTCTCATTTCGTTGCCCACATTTTTCCTGCCGATGAGGCCTTGGCAGCAGGGGTGTCACGCCTTGCCCAGGCTGGCCGTGTGGCTCGCTCTTTGCTAACGGCCGACGATTGTGTCATCGATCACGCTGTGCAATGAGTCCACCTAGGCAAGCCTGGGCGTCGGGATCCAGCCCCGCATCCACCACCTCAAGGGCCTGCGATGAAGCACTCCGCATGCTCAAAATTGCCCCAGCGATTTGGCCCTCGCGTAGCATGCATCATCGTTAGCTTCACCGCCCACACCGTCGAGCTTGTGTAGCCACATCCCAGCTCATTATCCCACGATTTTTCTCATTTCGTTTCCCATAATTTAGTGGATTTTGTTTCCCACATTTTCCCCACTCCGTTGGCTACTGATCGGGCATCCCACACTCTTCGGCCGACGTCGCCGGCCGCCTGCCTGCCGGCGGTGGTGGCCGCCACAGCCACGCACCACCGGCTGGATGGGCAAGGCAGCAAGCCACCCTGCCCATGGCATGCGCGCTGGATTGCCCAAGCCCAGCGCCTGCCCACGTGGGATGGGCAGGGGGGGAGGCACGCATGGCCTGTTGGCTCCCAGCAAGCTGAGAGACGCACCTCCCCCCTAAAGAGTCTTAAATGAAATTTCACTTCCGGCAGGAGGAAACATCAATATGTCTGAGCCGTCATAATGGGTCTAAAAAATTATTTACATAGAATTTTTAGCTGAAATTTTGTACATAAATGGAGAATAATCATATCTACCACCAGAAAAATTTCAGAATTTTCTGGTCAATAAAATTTTTTTAATGAATTTTCTACAGGCGAAAATTGAAAAATTCATCAAAAATAGCCCATCAGTCGAAATGATCCCAAACTTCAGGGGCAGACTCCTCATGAATTACACGAATTATTTGAGTCATTTCGGGACCAATTCCATGATGAAAAGACGGTCAATTCACAACAATTTTGCAACTGGGCATTGCGGCCAGCAGGCTGGGGCAGCCGTGCCTCTGCCTGGCCCTTGGTGCATGCTGGCTGCCATGTCCAGCGCACGTCCAGCCACCCCATGGCAGACCTCAGGGTCCACATGAGCCAGGGGCCACGGCCAAGGCCAGCTTGCCCATGGAATCAACGCCCACAGCATGTGCTGAGCCTCACAGCAAGCTCGCGGCTGGCTCGCGTGGGGTGCCCCTGGCAAGGCTGGCGCCGTGCCTGCTGGCGACAGCTGTGGCACCCCTGGCTCGCACACTGGGCAGTCAGTCGAGGGGCAGGGACGAGGGGGCTGGCTTGCGATGGGCGCCCGTGGCCTGTCTGGCGCGCCCACCGCTGCCGCACTGTGGGTAAGCAGCCCATGCCGTGCCTGCTGGGGGCTGCCTGGGCATGCCACCTGTGCCCAGGGTCTGTGCGATGCGGCCCCCTTGGCTCGTTCGCTGGGCACTTAGTCGAGGGACAGGAACGTTGGGCTGGCTTGCGATGGGCGCCCGCGGCCTGGCTGGCACGCCCACCGCTGCCGCACGCTGGGCAAGCAGCCAATGCCGTCCCTTCTGGGGGCTACCTTGGCGTGCCACCCATGCCTAGCGTCTGTGCAACGCGGCCCGCCTGGCTCGCTCGCTGGGCACTACGTCAAGGGACAGGGACGTGGGGGCTGGCTCGCCATGGGCGCCCGCGAACCGGCTGGCACGCCCACCACTGCCGCACGCTGGGCGAGCAGCCCATGCCGTGCATGCTGGGGGCTCCCTGGGCATGCCACCTGTGCCCAAGGTCCGTGCTACGTGGCCGTCCTGGCGCGCTCACTGGGCACTTAGTCGAGGGACCGGGATGTGGGGGCTGGCTCGCGATGGGCGCCCGTGGCCTGGCTGGCACGCCCACCGGTACCGCACGCTGGGCGAGCGGCCCTTGCTGTGCCTACTGGGGGCTGCCTGGGCGTGCCTCCCATGCCCAGCGTCCATGTGACGCGGCCCGCCTGGCTCGCTCGATGGGCACTTAGTCGAGGGACAGGGACGTGGGGGCTGGCTCGCGATGGGCGCCCGCGGCCTGGCTGGCGCGCCAACTGCTGCCGCACGCTGGGTGAGAAGCCCATGCCATGCCTGCTGAGGACTGCCTGAGCATGCCACCCGTCCCCAGGGTCTGTACGATGCAGCCCCCCTTGCTCGCTCGCTGGGCACTTAGTCGAGGGACAGGGACGTGGGGGCTGTCTCGCGATGGGTGCCCGCAGCCTGGCTGGCGCGCCCACCGCTGCTGCACGCTGGGTGAGCACTCCATGCCTTGCCTGCTGACGGCTGCCTGGGTGAGCAACACATTCCCAGGGACCGTGCGACGCAGCACCCCTGGCTCGCACGCTGGGCAGTCAGTCGAGCAGCAGGGACGAGGGGGCTGGCTGCTGCTACCGCACGCTGGGCGAGCAGCCCATACCGTGCCTTCTTGGGGCTTCATGGGTGTGCCACCCGTGCCCAGGGTCCATGCGACATGGCCGTTCTGGCTCGCTCGCTGGGCACTTAGTCGAGGGACAGGGACGTGGGGGCTGTCTCGCGATGGGCGCCCGCGGCCTGGCTGGCGCGCCCACCGCTGCTCCACGCTGGGTGAGCACTCCATGCCTTGCCTGCTGATGGCTGCCTGGGCGAGTCACACGTTCCCAGGGTCCGTGCAATGCGGCACCCCTGGCTCGGACGCTGGGCACTTAGTCAAGGGGCAGGGACGAGGGGGCTGGCTCGCGATGGACGCCCGCGGCCTGCCTGGCACGCCCACCGCTGCCGCACGCTGGGCGAGCACCCCATGCCATGCCTACTGGGGGCTGCCTGGGCATGCCACCTGTGCCCAGGGTCCGTGCGATGCAGCCCCCCTGGCTCGCTCGCTGGGCACTACGTCGAGGGACAGGGACATGGCGCCTTGCTCGCGACGGGCGCCCGCGACCTGGCTGGGGCGCCCACCGCTGCCACACGCTGGGCAAGCAGCCCATGCCGTGCCTGCTGGGGGCTGCCTGGGCTTGCCACCCGTGCCCAGGGTCCATCCGATGCGGCACCCCTGGCTCGCACGCTGGGCAGTCAGTCGAGCGGCAGGGACGAGGGGGCCGGCTCGCGATAGGCTGCCGCGGCCTGGCTGGGGCGGCCACCGCTGCCGCACGCTGGGCGAGAAGCCCATGCCGTGCCTGCTGGGGGCTTCCTGGGCGTGCCTCCCTTGCCAAGGGTCCGTGCGATGTGGCTCCCCTGGCTCGCTTGCTGGGCACTATGTCGAGGGACAGGGACGTGGGGACTGGCTCGCGATGGGCGCTCGCGGCCTGGCTGGCGCGCCCACCGCTGCCGCACTCTGGGCGAGCAGCCCATGCCATGCCTGCTGGGGGCTGCCTGGGTGTGCCACCCATGCCCAAGGTCCATGCGACGCGGCACCCCTGGCTCGCACGCTGGGCAGTCCGTCGAGCGGCAGGGACGAGGGGGCTGGCTGACGCTGCCGCACGCGGGGCATGCATCCCATGCCGTGCCTTCTTTGGGCTGCCTGGGTGTGCCACCCGTGCCCAGGGTCCATGCGACATGGCCCCCCTGGCTCGCTCGCTGGGCACTTAGTCGAGGGACAGGGACGTGGGGGCTGGCTCGCGATGGGCGCCCGCGGCGTGTCTGGCACGCCCACCGCTGCCGTACGCTGGGCGAGCAGCCCATGCCGTGCCTGCTGGGGGCTTCCTGGGCGTGCCTCCCATGCCAAGGGTCCATGTGACATGGCTACCCTGGCTCGCAAGCTGGGCCGTATGTCGAGGGGCAGGGACGAGGGGGCTTGCTCGCGATGGGCACCCGCGGCCTGGCTGGCGCTCCCACCGCTGCCGCACTCTGGGCGAGAGGCCCATGCCATGCCTGCTGGGGGCTGCTTGGGTGTGCCACCCATGCCCAAGGTCCATGCGACGCGGCCCCCCTGGCTCGCACGCTGGGCAGTCAGTCGAGCGGCAGGGACGAGGGGCCGGCTCGCGATAGGCTCCCGTGGCCTGGCTGGGGCGCCCACCACTGCCGCACGCTGGGCGAGAAGCCCATGCCGTGCCTGCTGGGGGCTTCCTGGGCATGCCTCCCGTGCCAAGGGTCCATGCGACGTGGCTCCCCTGGCTCGCAAGCTGGGCCGTATGTCGAGGGGCAGGGACGAGGGGGCAGGCTCGCGATGGGAACCCGCGGCCAGGCTGGCGTGCCCACCGCTGCCGCACTCTGGGCGAGTAGCCCATGCCATGCCTGCTGGGGGCTGCCTGGGTGTGCCACCCATGCCCAAGGTCCATGCGATGTGGCACCCCTGGCTCGCACGCTGGGCAGTCAGTCGAGCAGCAGGGACGAGGGGGCTGGCTGCTGCTATCACACGCTGGGCGAGCAGCCCATACCGTGCCTTCTTGGGGCTTCCTGGGTGTGCCACCCGTGCCCAGGGTCCATGCGACATGGCCCCCCTGGCTCGCTCGGTGGGCACTTAGTCGAGGGACAGGGACGTGGGGGCTGTCTCGCGATGGGCACCCGCGGCCTGGCTGGCACTCTCACCGCTGCTGCACGCTGGCTGAGCACTCCATGCCTTGCCTGCTGATGGCTGCCTGGGTGAGCCACACGTTCCCAGGGTCCGTGC
>JAJFZO010000492.1:0-25000 GCA_021397835.1 Moringa oleifera
GCCCATCACGAGCCAGACCCCTCGTCCCTGCCCCTCGACAGACTGCCCAGCGTGCGAGCAAGAGTTGCCGCGTCGCACAGACCCTGGGCACAGGTGGCATGCCCAGGCAGCTCCCTGCAGGCACGGCATGGGCTGCTTGCCCAGCATGCGGCAGCGGTGGGCGCGCCAGCCAGGCCGCGGGCGCCTATCGCGAGCCAGCCCCCACGTCCCTGTCCCTCGATTAAGTGCCCAGCGAGCGAGCCAGGGGGGCCACGTCACAAGGTCCCTGGGCACGGGTGGCAGGCCCAGGCAGCCCCCAGCAGGCACGGCATGGGCTGCTCGCCCAGCGTGCGGCAGTGGTGGCACGTCATCCAGGCTGCGGGTGCCCATCGCGAGCCAGCCCCCGAGTCCCTGCCCCTCGACTGACTGCCCAGCGTGTGAACCACGGGTGCCGCGTCGCAAAAACCCTGGGAACGGCTGGCACACCCCGGGAAGGCCCCAGCAGGCATGGAATGGGCTGCTCGCTCATCGTGCGGCGGAGGTGGACGCACCAGCCAGGCCGCTGGCGCCCATCGCGAGCCAACCCCCACGTCCATGTCCCTCGACGTATTTCCCAGCGAGCGAGCCAGGGGGGCCGTGGGCATCAGTGGCATGCCCAGGAAGCCCCCAGCAAGCATGGCATGAGCTGCATGCCCAGTGTGCGGCAGCGGTGGGCGCGCCAGCCAGGCCGTGGGCGCCCATCGCGAGCCAGCCCCCTCGTCCCTGCCCCTCGACTGACTGCCCAGCATAGCAGCGAGGGGTGCAGCATCGCACGGACCCTGGGCAAGGGTGGCATGCCCGGGTAGCCCCCAGCAAGCACAGCATGGGATGCTCGCCCAGCGTGCAGCAGTGGTGGGCGCGCCAGCCAGGCCGCGGGCGCCAATCCCGAGCCAGCCCCCACGTCCCAGTCCCTCGACTAGGTTCCAAGCGAGCAAGCCAGGGGGGCCACCTCGCATGGACCCTGGGCACAGCTTGAACGTGCAGGCAGCACCCAGCAGGCTTTGCATGGGCTGCTCGACCAGCGTGTGGCAGCGCTGGGCCAGGCCGTGTGCGCCCATCGCGAGCCAGCCCCCTCGTCCCGGCCCCTCGACTGACTGCCCAGTGTGCGATCCAGGGGTGCCGCGTCGCACGGACCCTGGGCACGGGTGGCACACCGGGGCAGCCCCCAGCAGGCACGGCATGGGCTGCTCGCCTAGCGTGCGGCAGCGGTGGGCGCGCCAGCCAGGCCACGGGCGCCCATCGCGAGCCAGCCCCCATGTCCCAGTCCCTTGACGTAGTGCCCAGCGAGCCAGGGCGGCCGAATCACACAGACCCTGGGCATGTGTGGCACTCCCAGGCAGCCCCCAGCAGGGACGGCATGGGCTGCTCGCCCAGCGTGCGGCAGCGGCGGGCGCGCCATCCCGGCAGCGGGCGCGCCATCCCGGCAGCGGGCGCCCATCGCGAGCCAGCCCCCTCGTCCCTGCCCCTTGACTGACAGCCCAGCGTGCGAGCCAGGGGTGCTGCGTCGCACGGACCCTGGGCACGGGTGGCACGCCTGGCCTGCCCAAAGCAGGCACGGCATGGGCTGCTCGCCAAGCGTGCGGCAGCGTTGGGCGCGCCAGCCAGGCCGCTGGTGCCCATCGCGAGCAAGCCCCATCGTCCCTACCCCTCGACTGACTGACCAGCGTGCGGCAGCACAGGGCGGGCCAGCCAGGCCGCGGGCGCCCATCACGAGCCGGCCCCCTTGTCCCTGCCCCTTGACTGACTGCCCAGCGTACGAGCCAGGGGTGCCGCGTCGCACGGACCCTGGGCATGGGTGGCACACCCGGGCAGCCCCCAGCAGGGACGGCATGGGCTGCTCGCCTAGCGTGCGGCAGCGGTGGGTGCGCCAGCCAGGCCACGCGAGCCAGCCCCCTCATCCCTGCCCTCGACTGGCAGCCCAGCATACGAGCCGAGTGTGCCACGTCGCACGGACCCTGGGCACGGGTGGCACACCCGGCCAGCCCCAAGCAGGCACGGCATGGGCTGCTCGCCCAGCGTGCGGCAGCGTTGGGCGTGCCAGCCAGGCCGCTGGTGCCCATGCCGAGCCAGCCCCCTCGTCCCTGCCCCTCGACTGATTACCCATCGTGCGAGCCAGGGGTAAAGCGTCGCACGGACCCTGGGCACGGGTGGCACTCCCAGGTAGCCTCCAGCAGGCACAGCATGGGCTGCTCACACAGCGTGCGGCAGCAGTGGGAGCGCCAGCAAGGCCGCGGGCGCCCATCGCGAGCCAGCCCCCTCGTCCATGCCCCTCGACTGACAGCCAAGAGTGCGAGCCAGGGTTGCCGCGTCACACGGACCCTGGGCACGGATGGCATGGCCGGGTTGCCCCAAGCAGGCACAGCATGGGCTCCCCACCCATCATGCAGCAGCGGTGGGCGCGCCAGCCAGGCCGCGGGTGCCCATTCCGAGCCAGCCCCCTCGTCCCTGCCCCTCGACTGA
This sequence comes from Moringa oleifera, assembly GCA_021397835.1. NCBI lineage: Eukaryota > Viridiplantae > Streptophyta > Magnoliopsida > Brassicales > Moringaceae > Moringa > Moringa oleifera. The sequence continues at coordinate 2,479 of JAJFZO010000492.1, forward strand.
TTACCCATTGTGCGAGCCAGGGGTAAAGTGTCGCACGGACCCTGGGCACGGGTGGCACTCCCAGGTAGCCTCCAGCAGGCACGGCATGGGCTGCTCACACAGCGTGCGGCAGCAGTGGGAGCGCAAGCAAGGCCGCGGGCGCCCATCGCGAGCCAGCCCCCTCGTCCATGCCTCTCGACTGAAAGCCAAGAGTGTGAGCCAGGGGTGCCGCGTTGCACAGACCCTATGCATGGGAGGCAAGCCCAGGCAGCCTCCTGCGGGCACGGCATGGGCTGCTCACCCAGCGTGCAGCAGCGGTGGGCGTGCCAGCAAGGCCGCGGGCACCCATCACGAGCCAGCCCCCTCGTCCCTGCCCCTCGACTGACTGCCCAGCATGCGAGCCATGGGTGCCGTGTCGCACGGGCCCTGGGCACGGGTTGCATGCCTGGGCAGCCCCCAGCAGGCACAGCATCGGCTGCTCGCCCAGCGTGCGGCAGCGTTGGGCGCGCCAGCCAGGCCACGGGCTCCCATCGCGAGCCAGCCCCCTCGTCCCTGTCCCTCGACTAAGTGCCCAGCGAGCGAGCCAATGGAGCCGCTTCGCATGGACCCTTGGCACGGAAGGCAGGCCCAGGCAGCCCCCAACAGGCAAGGCATGGGCCAAGTGCCCAGCATGCGTCAGCGGTCGGCGTGCCAGCCAGGCCGCGGGTGCCCATCACGAGCCAGCCCCCTCGTCCCCTCCCCTCGACTGACTGCCCAGCGTGCAAGCCAGGGGTGCCGTGTCGCACGGGCCCTGGGCACGGGTTGCACGCCCGGGCAGCCCCCAGCAGGCACAGCATCGGCTGCTCGCCCAGCGTGCAGCAGCGTTGGGCGCGCCAGCCAGGCCACGGGCTCCCATCGCGAGCCAGCCCCCTCGTCCCTGCCCCTCGACTAAGTGCCCAGCGAGCGAGCCAAGGGAGCCGCTTCGCATGGACCCTTGGCACGGAAGGCAGGCCCAGGCAGCCCCCAACAGGCAAGGCATGGGCCAAGTGCCCAGCATGCGTCAGCGGTCGGCGTGCCAGCCAGGCCGCAGGTGCCCATCACAAGCCAGCCCCCTCGTCCCCGCCCCTCGACTGACTGCCCAGCGTGCGAGCCAGGGGTGCCGCGTTGCATGGATCCTGGGCATGGGTGGCATGCCCGGGCAGCCCCTAGCAGGCACGGCATGGGCTGCTCGCCCAGCGTGTGGCAGCGGTGGCCACGCCAGCCAGGCCGCGGGGGCCCATCACTAGCCAGCCCCCTGGTCCCCGCCCCTCGACTGACTGCCCAGCATGCGAGCCAGGGCTGCCGTGTCGCACGGACCCTCGGCATTGATGGCACGCCTGTGCAACCCCCAGCAGGCACGGCATGGGCTGCTCGCCCAGCGTGCGGCAGCGGTGGGCGTGCCAGCCCGTTCACGGGCGCCCATCGCGAGCCAGCCGCCTCATCCATGCCCCTCAACTGACTGCCCAGCGTGCGAGCCAGGGGTGCCACGTCAAACAGACCCTGGGAATGGGTGGCACGCCTGGCCAGCCCCAAGCAGGCATGGCATGGGCTGCTCGCCCAGCGTGCGGCAGCGGTGGGCGCGCCAGCCAGGCCGTGGGCGCCCATCCCGAGCCAGCCCCCTCGTCCCTACCCCTCGACTGACTGCCCAGTGTGCCAGCAAGGGGTGCCGTGTCGCACGGACCCTGGGCATGGGTGGCAAGCCCAGGCAGCCCCCAGCAGGTATGGCATGGGCTGCTCGCCCAGCGTGCGGCAACGGTGGCCATGCAAGCCAGGCCGCGGGCGTGCATCGCAAGCTAGCCCCCACGTTCCTGTCCCTCGACCAAGTGCCCAGTGAGCGAGCCATGGGGGCCACGTCATACAGACCCTGGGCACATCTGGCACGCCCAGGCAGCCCCCAGCAGGCACGGCATGGGTTGCTCGTCCAGCGTGCAGCAGCGGTGGGCGCGCCAACCAGGCCGCGGGTGCCCATCGCGAGCCAGCCCACGAGTCTCTGCCCCTCGACTGACTGCCCAGGGTGCGAGCAAGAGGTACCACATCGCTAGGACCCTGGGCATGGGTGGCACGCCCAGGCAGCTCCCAGCAGGAACGGCATGGGCTGCTCGCCCAGCGTGCGGCAGCGGTGGGCGAGCCAGCCAGGCCGCGGTCGCCCATCGCTAGCTAGCCCCCATGTCCCTGTCCCTCGACTAAGTGCCCAGCGAGCGAGCCAGGGGGGCCGCGTCACATGGATCCTTGCCACGGGTGGCACGCCCAGGCAGTCCCCAGCAGGCACGGCATTGGCTGCTCGCCCAGCGTGCGGCAGCGGCGGGCACGGCAGCCAGGCCACAGGCGCCAATTGCGAGCTAGCCCCCATGTTCCTGTCCCTCAACTAAATGCCCAGCGAGCGAGCCAGGGGTGCCGCATCGCACGGACCCTGGGCACGGGTGGCACGCCATGGGATGCCTGCCCAGCGTGCGGCAGCTGTGGCCGCGGGTGCCCATCGCGAGCTAGCCCCCACGTTCCTGTCCCTCAACTAAATGCCCAGCGAGCGAGCCAGGGGTGCCGCATCGCACGGACCCTGGGCACGGGTGGCACGCCATGGGATGCCTGCCCAGCGTGCGGCAGCTGTGGCCGCGGCAGCCAGGCCGCGGGTGCCCATCGCGAGCTAGCCCCCACGTTCCTGTCCCTCGACTAAGTGCCCAGCGAACGAGCTAGGGGGAACGCGTTGCACGGACCCAGGGCACGGGTGGAATGCCCAGGAAGCCCCGAGCAGGCACGGCATTGGCTGCTTGCCAAGCGTGCGGCGGCGGCGGGCATGCTAGATAGGCCGCGGGCGCCCATCGCGAGCTAGCCCCCTCGTTCCTGTTCCTCGACTAAGTGCCCAGTGAGCGAGCCAGGGGGGCCGCGTCACATGGATCTTTGGCACGGGTGGCACGCCCAGGCAGTCCCCAGCAGGCACGGCATTGGCTGCTCGCCCAGCGTGCTGCAGCGGCGGCCACGGCAGCCTGGCCGCAGGCGCCAATCGCGAGCTAGCCCCCATGTTCCTGTCCCTCAACTAAATGCCCAGCGAGCGAGCCAGGGGTGCTGCGTCGCATGGACCCTGGGCACGGGTGGCACGCCCAGGCAGCCCCAACCAGGCACGCCATGGGCTGCCTGCCCAGCGTGCGGCAGCTGTGGCTGCGGCAGCCAGGCCGCGGGTGCCCATCGCAAGCTAGCCCCCACGTTCCTGTCCCTCGACTAAGTGCCCAGCGAACGAGCTAGGGGGAACGCGTTGCACGGACCCAGGGCACGGGTGTAACACCCAGGAAGCCCCTAGCAGGCACGGCATTGGCTGCTCGCCCAGCGTGCGGTGGCGGTGGGCACGCTAGATTGGCCGCGGGCGCCCATCGTGAGCTAGCCCCCTCGTTCCTGTTCCTCGACTAAGTGCCCAGTGAGCGAGCCAGGGGGACCGCATCGCACCGACCCTGGGCACGGGTGGCACCCCCAGGCAGCCCCCAGAAGGCATGGCATGGGCTGCTCGCCCGTCGTGCGGCAGCGGCCGGCGCGCCAGCCAGGCTGCGGGCGCCAATCGCGAGCCAGCCCCCTCGTCCCTGCCCCTCGACGGACTGCCCAGCGTACGAGCCAGGGGTGCCGCGTCGCACAGACCCTGGGCATGAGTGGCAGGCCCAGGAAGCCCTCAGCAGCCATGGCATAGGCTGCTCGCCCAGCGTGCTGCAGCGGTGGGCGCACCAGCAAGGCCGCAGGCGCCCAACGTGAGCCAGCCCCCACGTCCCTGTCCCTCAACTAAGAGCCCAGTGAGCGAGCCAGGGGGGCTGCATCGGATGGACCCTTAGCACTGGTGGCATGCCCAGGCAGTCCCCAGCAGGCACGGCATTGGCTGCTCGTCCAGTGTGCGGCAGCGGTGGCCGCGCAAGCCAGGCCGCGGGCGCGCATCGCAAGCTAGCCCCCACGTTCCTGTCCCTCGACTAAGTGCCCAGCAATATGAGCCATTGGGGCCACGTCGTACAGACCCTGGGCACGTGTGGCACACCCAGTCAGCCCCCATCAGGCACGGCATGGGCTGCTCGCCCAGCGTGCGGCGGCGGTGGGCGCGCCAGCCAGGCCGCGGGCACCCATCGCGAGACAGCCCCCGAGTCCCTGCTCCTCGACTGACTGCCCAGGGTGCGAGCCAGGGGTGCCATGTTGCACGGACCCTGGGCATGGGTGGCACGCGCGGGAAGCCCCCAGCAGGCACAGCATGGGTGGCTCGCCCTGCAAGCGGCAGCGGTTGGAGCGCCAGCCAGGCCGCGGGCAGCCATCGTGAGCTAGCCCCCATGTTCCCGTCCCTCGACTAAGTGCCCAGTGAGCGAGCCAGGGAGGCGGCGTCACACGGACCTTGGGCACAGGTGGCCAACCCAGGAAGCCCCCAGCAGGCACGGCATGAGCTGCTCGCCCAGTGTGCTGCAGCGGTGGCAGCGCAAGCGAGGCCGCGGGCGCCCATCGCGTGCCGGCTCCGTCGTCCCAGCCCCTCGACTGACTGCCCAGCGTGCGAGCCAGGGGTGCCACATCGCACGGACCCTGGGTACGGGTGGCACACCCGGGCAGCCCCCAGCTGGTACGGCCTGGGCTGCTCGCCCAGCGTGCGGCAGCGGTGGGCGTGCCAGCCAAGCTGCGGGCGCCCATCGCGAGCCGGCCCCCTAGTCCCTTCCCCTCGACTGACTGCCCAGCGTGCGAGCCAGGGGTGCCGCGTCGCACGGACCCTGGGCACGGGTGACACGCCCAGGCAGCCCCCAGCAGGCACAGCATGGGCTGCTTGCCCAGCGTGCGGCAGCGGTGGCCGCGGAAGCCAGGCCGCGGGCGCCGATCGCAAGCTAGCCCCCACATTCCTGTCCCTCAACTAAGTGCCCAGCGAGCGAGCCAGGGGGGCCGCGTTGCATGGACTCTGGGCACGGGTGGCATGGCCAGGCAGCCCCCAGCAGGCACGGCATGTGCTGCTCTCCCATCGTACGGCAGCGGTGGGCACGCCAGCCAGGCCGCGGGCGCCCATCGCGAGCTAGCCCCCACGTTCCTGTCCCTCGACTAAGTGCCCAGCAAGCGAGCCAGGGGGGCCGTGTCGCACGGACACTGGGCACGGGTGGCATGCCCAGGCAGCCCCCAGCAGGCACGGCATGGGCTGCTCACCCAGCGTGCGGCAGAGGTTAGCGCGCCAGCCAGGCCGTGGGCGCCCATCACGAGCCAACCCCCTCGTCCCTGCCCCTCGACTGAATTCCCAGCGTGCGAGCCAGGGGTGCCGCGTCGCACAGACCCTGGGCATGGGTGGCATGCCCAAGTAGCCCCAAGCAGGCACTGTATGGGCTGCTCACACAGCGTGCCGCAGTGGTGGGTGCGCCAGCAAGGCCGCGGGCGCCTATCGCGAGCCAACCCCCTCGTTCCAGCCCCTCGACTGACTGCCAAGCGTGAGAACCAGGGGTGTCGCGTCGCATGGACCCTGGGCATGGGTGGCATTCCTGGGCAGCCCCCAGCAGGCACGGCATGGGCTGCTCACCCAGTGTACGGCGGATGTGGGTGTGCCAGACAGGCGGCGGGCGCCCATCGCGAGCCAGCCCCCACGTCCCTGTCCCTTAACTATGTCCTCAGCGAGCGAGCCAGGCGGGCCGAGTCGCACGGACCCTGGGCATGGGTGGCACACCCAGGCAGCCCCCAGCAGGAACGGCATGGGCTGCTCGCCCAGCGTGCGGGAGCGGTGGGCGTGCCAGCAAGGCAGCGGGCGCCCATTGCGAGCCAGCCCCCACGTCCCTGTCCCTTAACTATGTGCCCAGCGCTTGAGTCAGGGGGGCCACATCGCATGGACTCTGGGCACGAGTGGCACGCCCTGGCAACCCCCAGCAGGCATGGCATGGGCTGCTCGCCCAACGTGAGGCAGCGGTGGGCGAGCCAGCCAGGCCGCGGTCGCCCATCGCTAACTAGCCCCCACGTCCCTGTCCCTCGACTAAGTGCCCAGCAAGCGAACCAGGGGGGCCGCGTCGCATGGACCCTGGGCACGGGTGGCCCGCCAAGGCAGCCCCCAGCAGGCACGGCATGGGCTGCTCGCCCAGCGTGCGGCTGCGGTGGGCGCGCCAGCCAGGCCGCAGGCAACGATCGCAAGCCAACCTCTTGTCCCTGTCCCTCGACTTACTACCCAACGTGCGAGCCAGGGGTGCCGCGTCGCATGGACACTGGGCACGGGTTGCATGCCCAGGCTGCCCCCAGCAGGCAGGGCATGGGCTGCTCGCCCAGCGTGCAGCTGAGGTGGGGGCGCAAGCCATGCCGCGGGCGCCAATCGCGAGCCAACCCCTCGTCTCTGCCCCTCGACTGACTATCCAACGTGTGAGCCAGGGGTGCCGCGTCGCATGGACACTGGGCACGGGCTGCATGCCCAGGCTGCCTCCAGCAGGCAGGGCATGGGCTGCTTGCCCAGCATGCGGCTGCGGGTGGCGCGCCAGCCAAGCCGCGGGCGCCGATCGCGAGCCAACCCCTCGTCCCTGCCCCTTGACTGACTGCCCAACATGCGAGCCAGGGGTGCCGAATCGCATGGACCTGGGCATGGGTGGCACGCCCGGGCAGCCCCCAGCACGCACGGCATGGGCTGCTTGCCCAGTGTGCGGCAGCTGTGGGTGCGCCAGCCAGGCCGCGGACGCCCATCGCGAGCCAGCCCCCACGTCCCTGTCCCTTGACTATATGCTCAGTGAGCGAGCCAGGGGTGCTGAGTCGCATGGACCCTGGGCATGAGTGGCACACCCAGGCAGCCCCCAGCAGGCACGGCATGGGCTGCTCGCCCAGCGTGCGGCAGCGGTGGGCGTGCCAGCCAGGCAGCGGGCGCCTATTGCGAGCCAACCCCCACATCCCTTTCCCTCGACTAAGTGCCCAGCGATTGAGCCAGGGAGGCCGCATTGCATGGACTCTGGGCACTAGTGGCCTACCCAGGCAGCCCCCAGCAGGCACAGCATGGGCTGCTCGCCCAGCGTGCGGCTGCGGTGGGCGCGCCGGCCAGGCCGCGGGCAACGATCGCGAGCCAACCTCTCGTCCCTGTCCCTCGACTTACTACCCAACGTACGAGCCAGGGGTGCCGCTTTGCACGGACACTGGGCACGGGTTGCACACCCAGGCTGCCCCCAGCAGGCAGGGCATGGGCTGCTCGCCCAGCGTGCGGCTGAGGTGGGCGCGCAAGCCATGCCGCGGGCGCCAATCGCGAGCCAACCCCTCGTCTCTGCCCCTCGACTGACTACCCAACGTGCGAGCCAGGGGTGCCACGTCACATGGACACTGGGCACGGGCTGCATGCCCAGGCTACCCCCAGCAGGCAGGGCATGGGCTGCTCACCCAGCGTGCGGCTGCGGGGGGCGTGCCAGCCAGGCCGCGGGCACCGATCGCGAGCCAACCCCTCGTCCCTGCCCCTCGACTCACTGCCCAACGTGCGAGCCAGGGGTGCCGAATCGCATGGACCCTGGGCATGGGTGGCATGCCCGGGCAGCCCCCAGCAGGCACGGCATGGGCTGCTCACCCAGTGTGCGGCAGCTGTGGGTGCGCCAGCCAGGCAGCGGGCGCCCGTTGCGAGCCAACCCCCACGTCCCTTTCCCTCGACTAAGTGCCCAGCGATTGAGCCAGGGGGGCCGCATCGCATGGACTCTGGGCACTGGTGGCACGCCCTGGCAGCCCACAGCAGGCATGGCATGGGCTGCTTCCCCAGCGTGCGGCAGCGGTGGGCACGCCAGCCAGGCCTTGGTCGCCCTTCGCGAGCTAGCCCCCACGTCCTTGTCGCTCGACAAAGTGCCCAGTGAGCGAGCCAGGGGGGCCGCGTCGCGCGGACCCTGGGGATGGGTGGCATGCCCAGACAGCCCCCAGCAGGCACGGCATGGGCTTCTCGCCCAGCGTTCGGCTGCGGTGGGCGTGCCAGCCAGGCCGCGGGCGCCGATCGTCAGCTAACCCCTCGTCCCTGCCCCTCGACTGACTACCCAACGTGCGAGCCAGGGGTACCGCGTCGCACGGAACCTGGGCATGGGTGGCACGCCGAGGCAGCCCCCAGCAGGCATGGCATGGCCTGCTCTCCCAGCGTGCGGCTGTGGTTGGCGCGCCAGCAAGGCCGAGGGCGCGCATCGCGGGCCAACCCCCTCGTCCCTGCCCCTCGACTCACTGCCCAGCGTGCAAGCCAGGGGTGCCGTGTCGCGTGGACCCTGGGCATGGGTGGCACGCCTGGGCAGCCCCCAGCAGGCATGGTATGGGCTGCTCGCCTAGCGTGTGGCAGCTGTGGGTGCGCCACCCAGGCCGCGGGCGCCCATCGCGAGCCAGCCCCCACGTCCCTGTCCCTTGACTATATGCTCAGTGAGAGAGCAAGGGGGGCTGCGAAGCACGGACCCTGGGCATGGGTGGCACTCCCTGGCAGCTCCCAGCGGGCATGGCATGGGCTGCTCGCCCAGAGTGCGGCAGCGGTGGGCGAGCCAGCCAGGCCGCGGTCACCCATCGCGAGCTATCCCCCACGTCCCTGTCCCTCGACTAAGTGCCCAACGTGCGAGCCAGGGGTACCACGTCGCACGGACACTGGGCACGGGTTGCACACCCAGACAGCCCGCAGCAGGAACGGCATAGGCTGCTCGCCCAGCGTGCAGCAGCGGTGGGCGCACCAGCAAGGCCGCGGGCGCCCCTCGCGAGCCAGCCCCCTCGTCCATGCCCCTCGACTGACAGCTGGCATGCGAGCCGGGGGTTCCACGTCGCATGGACCCTGGGCACTGGTGGCACACCCAGGAAGCCCCCAGCAGGCACAGCATGGGCTGTTCGACCAGCCTGCCGCAGCGGTGGGCGCGCCAGCCAGGCCGCGGGCGTCCATCATGAGCCAGTTCCCTCGTCCCTGCCCCTCGACTGACTGCCAAGTGTGCGAGCCAGAGGTGCCGCATCGCACGGATCCTGGGCACCGGTGGCACGCCCAGGCAGCCCCCAGCCGGCACGGTATGGACTGCTCACCCAGCGTGCGAAAGCGGTGGGCGGGCCAGCCAGGCCACATGCGCCCATCGCGAGTAAGCGCCCTCGTCCCTGCCCCTCAACTGACTGCCCAGCGAGCGAGCCAGGGGATCCGCATCGCATGGGCCCTGGGCATGGGAGATATGCCCAGGGAGCCCCCAGCAGGCGCGGCATGGGCCAAGTGCCCAGCGTGCGGCAGCGGTGGGCGCGGCAGCCAGGCCACAGGCGCCCATCGCGAGACAGCCCTCTCATCCATGTCCCTCGACTAAGTGCCCAGCGAGCGAGCCAGGGGAGCCTTGTCGAATGGACCCTTGGCACAGGAGGCATGCCCAGGCAGCCCCCAGAAGGCATGGCATGGGCCAAGTGCCCAGCGTGCGGCAGTGGTGGGCCCACCTGCGAGGCCAAAGGCGCCCATCGCGAGCTAGCCCCCACGTTCCTGTCCCTCGACTAAGTGACCAGCAAGCGAGCCAGGGGGGCCGCGTCGCACAGAACCTGGGCACATGTGGCACGCCCAGGCAGCCCCCAGCAGGCACAGCATGGGCTGGTCGCCCAGTGTGAAGCATCGGTGGGCCCGCCAGCTAGGCCGCGGGCACCCATCGCGAATCAGCCCCCTCGTCAATGCCCCTCGACTGACTGCCCAGCGTGCAAGCCAGGGGTGCCGCATCGCACGGACCCTGGGCACGGGTGGCATGCCCAGGCAGGCCCCAGCAGGCACGGCATGGGCTGCTCGCCCAGCGTGCGGCAGCGGTGGCCGCGCAAGCCAGGCCGCAGGCGCGCATCACAAGCTAGCACCCACGTTCCTGTCCCTCGACCTAGTGCCCAGCGAGCGAGCCATGGGGGCCACGTCGTACAGACCCTTAGCATGTCTGGCATGCCCAGGCAGCGCCCAGCAGGCACGGCATGGGTTGCTTGCCCAGCGTTCGGCAGCGGTGGGTGCGCCAACCAGGCCGCTGGCGCCCATCACGAGCCAGCCCACGAATCCGTGACCCTCGACTGACTGCCCAGGGTGCGACCAAGGGGTACCGCGTTGCAAACACCATGGGCATGGGTGGTACGCCCGGGCAGCCCCCAGCAGGCACGGCATGGGCTACTCGCACAGCGTGCGGTAGCGGTGGGCGCGCCAGCCAGGCCGCGGGTGCCCATCCCGAGCTAGCCCCCACGTTCCTGTCCCTTGACTAAGTGACCAGCGAGCGAGCCAGGGGGGCCGCGTCGCACAGACCCTGGGCACATGTGGCACGCCCAGGCAGCCCCCAGCAGGCACGGCATGGGCTGCTCGCCCAGCGTGCGGCAGCGGTGGGCGCGCCAGCAAGGCCGTGGGTGCCCATCTTGAGCCAGCCACCCAGTCCCTGCCCCTCGACTGACTGCCCAGGGTGCGACCAAGGGGTGCCGTGTTGCTAACACCATGGGCACGGGTGGTACGCCCGGGCAGCCCCCAGCAGGCACGGCATGGGCTACTCGCCCAGCGTGCGGCAGCGGTGGGCGCGCCAGCCAGGCCGCGGGCGCCCATCACGAGCTAGCCCCCACGTTCCTGTCCCTTGACTAAGTGACCAGCGAGCGAGCCAGGGGGGCCGCGTCGCACAGACCCTGGGCACATGTGGCATGCCCAGGCAGCCCCCAGCAGGCACGGCATGGGCTGCTCACCCAGCGTGCGGCATCGGTGGGCGCGCCAGCAAGGCCGTGGGTGCCCATCTTGAGCCAGCCCCCGAGTCCCTGCCCCTCGACTGACTGCCCAGGGTGCGAGCAAGGGGTATCGCATCACACAGACCCTGGACATGGGTCGTACTTCCGGGCAGCCCACAGCAGGCACGGCATGGGCTGCTCGCCCAGCGTGTGGCAGCGGCTGGCGCGCCAGCCACGCCGCAGGCACCCATCGCGAGCTAGCCCCCCCGTTCCTGTCCCTCGACTAAGTGCCCACCGAGAGAGCCAGGGGGGCCGCATAGCACGGACCCTGGGCACGAGTGGCACGCCCAGGCAGCCCCCAGCAGGCACGGCATGGGCTGCTCGCCCAGCGTGCGGCAGCGGTGGCCGCGTAAGCCAGGCCGCGGGCGCCCATCGCGAGCCGGCCCCCTCGTCCCTGCCCCTCGACTGACTGCCCAGCGTGCGAGCCAGGAGTGCCGCGTCGCATGGATCCTGGTGAAGGTAGCACGCCCGGGCAGCCCCCAGCTGGCACGGCATGGGCTGCTCGCCCAGGGTGCGGCAGCGGTGGGTGGGCCAGCCAAGCCGCGGGCGCCCATCGCGAGCTGGCCCCCTCGTTCCTGCCCCTCGACTGACTGCCCAGCGAGCGAGCAAGGGGTGCCGCATCGCACGGACACTGGGCATGGGTGGCATGCCAGGGCAGCCCCTAGCAGGCACGGCATGGGCTGCTCGCCCAGCGTGCGGCAGCGGTGGGCACGCCAGCCAGGCCGCGGGCGCCCATCCTGAGCCAGCCCCCTCGTCTCTGCCCCTCAAATGACTGCCCAGCATGCGACAAGGGGTGCCGCGTCGCACGGACCCTTGGGACGAGTGGCATGCCCAGGCAGCCCCCAGAAGGCACGGCATGGGCTGCTTGCCCAGTGTGCAGCAGCGGTGGGCCCACCAGCTAGGCCGCGGGCGCCCATTGCGAACCAGCCCCCTCGTCAATGCCCCTAGACTGACTGCCCAGCGTGCGAGCCAGGGGTGCCACGTCGCACGGATCCTGGGCACTGGTGGCATGCCCAGGCAGCCCCCAGCAGGTACGGCATGGGCTGCTCACCCAGTGTACGGCAGCGGTGGCCGCGCAAGGCAGGCCGCGGGCGCCCATCGCGAGCCGGCCCCCTCGTCCCTGCCCCTCGACTGACTGCCGGCATGCGAGGCGGGGGTTCCACGTCGCATGGACCCTGGGCATGGGTGGCACACCCAGGAAGTCCCCAGCAGGTGCGGCATGGGCCGTTCGACCAGCGTGCCGCAGCGGTGGGCGTGCCAGCCAGGCCGCGGGCGTCCATCACTAGCCAGTTCCCTCGTCCCTGCCCCTCGACTGACTGCCCAGTGTGCGAGCCAGAGGTGCTGCGTCGCACTCACCCTGGGCACCGGTGGCACGCCCAGGCAGCCCCCAGCCGGCACGGTATGGACTGCTCACCCGGCGTGCAGCAGCGGTGGGCGCGCCAGCCAGGCCACATGCGCCCATCGCGAGTAAGCGCCCTCGTCCCTGCCCCTCGACTGACTGCCCAGCGAGCGAGCCAGGGGAGCCGCATCGCATGGGCCCTGGGCATGGGTGATATGCCCAGGGAGCCCCCAGCAGGGACGGCATGGGCCAAGTGCTCAGCGTGCGGCAGCGGTGGGCGCGACAGCCAGGCCACAGCGCCCATCGCGAGACAGCCCTCTCGTCCATGTCCCTCGACTAAGTGCCCAGCGTGCGAGCCAGGGAAGCCTTGTCGAATGGACCCTCGGCACAGGAGGCATGCCCAGGCAGCCCCCAGAAGGCACAGCATGGGCCAAGTGCCCAGCGTGCGGCAGTGGTGGGCCCACCTGCGAGGCCGCAGGCGCCCATCGCGAGCTAGCCCCCACGTTCCTGTCCCTCGACTAAGTGACCAGCGAGCAAGCCAGGGGGCCGCGTCGCACAGACCCTGGGCACATAAGGCACACCCAGGCAGCCCCCAGCAGGCACAGCATGGGCTGCTCGCCCAGTGTGCAGCAGCGGTGGGCCCGCCGGCTAGGCCGCGGGCACCCATCGCGAATCAGCCCCCTCGTCAATGCCCCTCGACTGACTGCCCAGTGTGCAAGCCAGGGGTGCCGCATTGCATGGACCCTGGGCATGGGTGGCACGCCCAGGCAGGCCCCAGCAGGCACGGCATGGGCTGCTCGCCCAGCATGCGGCAGCAGTGGCCGCGCAAGCCAGGCCGCAGGCGCGCATCGCAAGCTAGCACCCACGTTCCTGTTCCTCGACCTAGTGCCCAGCGAGCGAGCCATGGGGGCCACGTCGTACAGACCCTGAGCAAGCCGCGGGCGCCCATCGCGAGCTGACCCCCTCGTCCCTGCCCCTCGACTGACTGCCCAGCGTGTCAGCCAGGGGTGCCGCGCCGCACAGACCCTTGGCACGGGTGGCATGCCCAGGCAGCCCCCAGACGGCACAGCATGGGCTGCTTGCCCAGCGTGCGGCAGCGGTGGCCGCGGAAGCCAGGCCGCGGGCACCAAACGAAAGCTAGCCCCCACGTTCCTGTCCCTCGACTAAGTGCCAAGCGAATGAGCCATGGGGGCCACATCGTACAGACCCTGGACATGTGTGGCACACCCAGGCAGCCCCCAGCAGGCACGGCATGGGCTGCTCGCCCAGCGTGCAGCAGCAGTGGGCGCGCCAGCAAGGCCATGGGCGCCCATCGCGAGCCAGCCCCCGAGTCCCTGCCCCTCGACTGATTGCCCAGGGTGCGAGCCAGGGGTAATGCATCGCACGGACCCTGGGCATGGGTTGCACTCCCGGGCAGCCCCCAGCAGCCACGGCATGGGCTGCTCGCCCAGCGTGCGGCAGCGGTGGGCGCGCCAGCCACGCGCAGGACGCCCATCGCGAGCTAGCCCCCACGTTCCTGTCCCTCGACTAAGTGCCCAGCGAGCGAGCCAGGGGGGCCGCGTCGCACGGACCCTGGGCATGGGTGGCATGCCCAGGAAGCCCCCAGCAGGCACGGCATGGGCTGCTCGCCCAGCGTGCGGCAGCGGTGGCCGCGCAAGCCAGGCCTCAGGCGCCCATCGCGAGCCGGCACCCTCGTCCTTGCCCCTCTACTGACTGCCCAGCGTGCGAGCCAGGGGTGCCATGTCGCACGGACCCTGGGCATGGGTGGCAAGCCCGGGCAGCCCCCAGCTGGCACGGCATGGGCTGCTCACCCAGCGTGCGGCAGCGGTGGCCGCGCCAGCCAAGCCACTGGCGCCCATCGCTAGCCAGCCAACTCGTCCCTGCCCCTCGACTGACTGCCCAGCGTGCGAGCCAGGGGTGCCAGGTCGCACGGACCCTGGGCACGGGTGGCATGCCCGGGCAGCCCCCTGCAGGCACGGGATGGGCTGCTCACCGAGCGTGCGGCAGCGGAGGCCACGCAAGCCATGCCGCGGGTGCCCATTGCAAGCTAGCCCCCATGTTCCTGTCCCTCGACTAAGTGCCCAGCGAGCGAGCCAGGGGGGCCGCGTTGCATGGACACTGGGAACGGGTGGCCTGCCAAGGAAGCCCCCAGCTGGCACGGCATGGACTGCTCGCCCAGCATGCAGCAGCGGTGGGCGCGCTAGATAGGCCGCGTGTGCCCATCGCGAGCTAGCCCCTACGTTCCTGTTCCTCAACTAAGTGCCCACTGAGCGAGCCAGTGGGGCCACGTCGCATGGACCCTTGGAATGGGTGGCCCACCAAAGCAGCCCCCAACAGGCACGGCATTGGCTTCCCGCCCAGCGTGCGGCAGCGGCGGGAGCGCCAGCCAGGCCGCGGGCGCCCATCGCGGGCTAGCCCCCACGTTCCTGTCCCTCGACTAAGTGCCCAGCGAGCAAGCCAGTGGGGCCGCGTCGCACGGACCCTAGGCTCGAGTGGTACACCCAGGCAGCCCCCAGAAGGCATGGCATGGGCTGCTCGCCCATCGTGCGGTAGTGGCTGGGGCGCCAGCCAGGGCCGTGGGCGCCCATCGCGAGCCAGCCCCCTCGTCCCTTCCCCTCGACGGACTGCCCGGCGTGCGAGCCAGGGGTGCCACATCGCACAGACCCTGGGCACAGGTGGCATGCCCAGGCAGCCTCCAGCAGGCACGGCATGGGCTGCTCGCCCAGCGTGCGGCAGCGGTGGGCGCGCCAGCCAGGCCACGGGTGCCCATCACGAGCCAGACCCCTCGTCCCTGCCCTTCGACAGACTGCCCAGCGTGCGAGCCAGGGGTGCCATGTCGCACGGACCCTGGGCACGGGTGGCATGCCTGGGCTGCCCCCAGCAGGTACGGCATGTCGCCCAGCGTGCGGCAGCGGCGGGCGCACCAGCCAGGCCGCGGGCGCCCATCGTGGGCTAGCCCCCACGGTCCTGTCCCTCGACTAAGTGCCCAGCGAGCGAGCCAAGGGGGCCGCGTCGCATGGACCCTGGGCACGGGTGGCACACCCAGGCAGCCCACAGCAGGCATGGCATGGGCTGCTCGCCCATCGTGCGGCAGCGGCGGCCACGCCAGCCAGGCTGCGGGCGCCCATTGCGAGCCAGCCCCCTTGTCCCTGCCCCTCGATGGACTGCCCAGCGTGCGAGCCAGGGGTGCCGCGTCCCACGGACCCTGGGCATGGGTGGCAGGCCAAGGCAGCCCCCAGCAGGCATGGCATAGGCTGCTTCCGCAGCATGCTTCAGCGGTGGGCGCACCGGCAAGGCCGTGGGCGCCCAACGTGAGCCGGCCCCCTAATCCCTGCCCCTCGACTGACTGCCCAGCTGTGAGCCAGGAGTGCCGCGTCGGACGGACCTTGGGGACAGGTGGCATGCCCGGGCAGCCCCCAGCTGCCACGGGATGGGTTGCTCGTCCAGCGTGCGGCAGCGGTGGGTGCGCCAGCCAAGCCGCGGGCGCCCATCGCGAGCTGGCCCCCTCGTCCCTGCCCCTCGACTGACTGCCCAGCGTGCGAGCCAGGGGTTCCACGTCGCACAGACCCTTGGCATGGGTGGCACGCCCAGGCAGCCCCCAGTAGGCACAGCATGGGCTGCTTGCCCAGCGTGTGGCAGCGATGGCCGCAGAAGCCAGGCCGCGGGCTCCCATCGAAAGCCAGCCACCACGTTCCTGTCCCTCGACTAAGTGCCCAGCAAGCGAGCCAGGGGGGCCACGTTCCACGGACCCTGGGCACGGGTGGCATGCCCAGGCAGCCCCCAGCAGGCACGGCATGGGCTGCTCGCCCAGCGTGCTTCAGCGGTTGGCGCGCCAGCCAGGCCGCGGGCGCCCATCGCGAGACAGGCCCCGAGTCCCTGCCCCTCGACTGACTGCCCAGGGTGCGTGCCAGAGGTGCCGTGTCGCACGGATCCTGGGCACAGGTGGCACACCCAGGCATCCCCCAGCAGGTACGGCATGGGCTGGTCACCCAGCGTGCGGCAGCGGTGGGCGCACCAGCCAGGCCGCCGGCGCCCATCGCGAGCCAGCCCCCTCGTCCCTGCCCCTCGACTGACTGCCCAGAGTGCGAGCCAGGGGTGCCATGCCGCATGGACCCTGGGCACGGGTGGCACGCTTGGGCAGCCCCCAGCTTGCACGGCATGGGCTGCTCACCCAGCGTGCGGCAGCGGTGGCCGCGCAAGCCATGCCGCGGGCGCCCATCGCAAGCTAGCCCCCACGTTCCTGTCCCTCGACTAAGTGCCCAGCGAGCGAGCCAGGGGGGCCGCATTGCATGGACCCTGGGAATGGGTGGCACGCCAAGGAAGCCCCCAGCTGGTACGGCATGGGCTGCTCGCCCAGCGTGCTGCAGCGGTGGGCGCGCTAGATAGGCCGCGGGCGCCCATCGCGAGCTAGCCCCCACGTTCCTGTTCCTCGACTAAGTGCCCAGTGAGCGAGCCAGGGGGGCCGCGTCGCACGGACCCTTGGAATGGGTGGCACACCAAGGCAGCCCCCAGCCGGCATGGCATTGGCTGCCCGCCCAGCGTGTGGCAGTGGCGGGAGAGCCAGTCAGGCCGCGGGAGCCCATCGCGGGCTAGCCCCCACGTTCCTGCCCCTCGACTAAGTGCCCAGCGAGCGACCCAGAGGGGCCACATTGCATGGACCCTGGGCAAGGGTGGCACACCCAGGCAGCCCATAGCAGGCACTGCATTGGCTGGTCGCCCATCGTGCGGCAGCGGCGGCCGCGGCAGCCAGGGCGCGGGCACCCATCGCGAGCCAGCCCCCTCGTCCCTGCCCCTCGACGGACTGCCCAGCGTGCGAGCCAGGGGTGCCGTGTCGCACGGACCCTGGGCATGGGTGGCAGGCCCAGGCAGCCCCCAGCAGGCATGGCATAGGCTGCTTGCCCAGCGTGCTGCAGCGGTGGGCGCACCGGCAAGGCCGCGGGCGCCCAACGTGAGCCAGCCCCCACGTCCCTGTCCCTCGACTAAGTGCCAAGTGAGTGAGCCAGGGGGGCCGCATCGCACAGACCCTTGGCATGGGTGGCACCCCTAGGCAGCCCCCAGCAGGCACGGAATAGGCTGCTCGCCCAGCGTACTGCAGCGGTGGGCGCACCGGCAAGGCCGCGGGCGCCCAACGTGAGCCAACCCCCACATCCCTGTCCCTCAACTAAGTTCCCAGTGAGCGAGCCAGGGGGGCCGCATTGCACGGACCCTTGGCATGGGTGGCACGCCCAGGCAGCCCCCAGCAGGCATGGCATAGGCTGCTCGCCCAGCGTACTGCAGCGGTGGGTGCACCGGCAAGGCCGTGGGCGCCCAACGTGAGCCAACCCCACGTCCCTGTCCCTCGACTAAGTGCCCAGCTAGCAAGTCAGGGGGGCTGTGTCTTACAAACCCTGGGCACGTGTGGCACGCCAAGGTAGCCCCAAGCAGGCACGGCATGGGCTGCTCGTCCAGTGTGCGGCAGCGTTGTGCGCCCCAGCCAAGCCGCGGGCGCCCATCGCTAGCCAGCCCCCTCCTCCGTGCCCCTCGACTGACTGCCCAGCGTGGGAGCCAGGGGTGCCGCGTCGTACGGACCCTGGGTACGGGTGGCATGCCCAGGCAGCCCCAAGCAGGCATGGCATGGGCTGCATGCCCAGCGTGCGGCAGCGGCGGGTGCGCCAGCCAGGCCGCGGGTGACCATCGCGAGCTAGCCCCCACGTCGCTGTCCCTCGACTAAGTGCCCAGCGAGCAAGTCAGGGGGGCTGTGTCTTACAATCCCTGGGCACGTGTGGCACGCCCAGGTAGCCCCCAGCAGGCACGGCATGCGCTGCTTGCCCAGCGTGCGGCAGCGGTGGGCTCCCCAGCCAGGCCACGGGTGCCCATCGCGAGCCAGCCCCCTCCTCCCTGCCACTCGACTGACTGCCCAGCGTGGGAGCCAGGGGTGCCGCATCGCACGGACCCTGGGCATGGGTGGCATGCCCAGGCAGCCCCAAGCAGGCACGGCATGGGCTGCACGCCCAGCCTGCGGCAGCGGTGGGTGCACCAGCCAGGCCGCGGGCGCCCATCGCGAGCTAGCCCCCACGTCCCTGTCCCTCGACTAAGTGCCCAGCGAGCGAGTCAGGAGGGCCGCGTCTTACAAACCCTGGGCACGTGTGGCATGCCCAGGTAGCCCCCAGCAGGCACGGCATGGGCTGCTCGCCCAGCGTGGGGCAGCGGTGGGCGCGCCAGCAAGGCCGCGGCGCCCATTGCGAGCCAGCCCCCTCGTCCCATCCCCTTGACTGACTTCCCAGCGTGCGAGCAGGGGGTGCCACATCGCTCTGACCCCGGGCACGGGTGGCAGGCCCAGGCAGCCCCCAGCTGGCACGGCATGGGCTGCACGCCCAGCGTGCGGCAGCGGTGGGTGAGCCAGCCAGGCCGCCGGCGCCCATCGCGAGCCAGCCCCCACGTCCCTATCCCTTGACATACTGCCCAGTGAGCGAGCCAGGGGGCCACGTCTCACGGACCCTGGGCACGGGTGGCACGCCCAGGCAGCCCCCAGCAGGCACGGCATGGGCTGCTTGCCCAGCGTGCGGCAGCGGTGGGCGCGCCAGCCAGGCCACGTGCGCCCATCGCGAGCCAGCCCCCTCGTCCTTGCCCCTTGACTGACTGCCCAGAGTGCGAGCTAGGGGTGCCACAGCAGTTACCAGCAGCCATGGCGCCAGCCTTGCCATGGGGGCCCCACGCGAGGCAGTCGCGAGCACGCTGTGAGGCTCAGCACATGCTGTGGGCGTTTATTTCATGGGCAAGCTGGCCTTGGCCGTGGCCCCTGGATCTGGTGGACCCTGAGGGCTGCCATGGGGTGGCTGGAAGTGCGCTGGACAGGGCAGCCAGCATGCACCATGGGCCAGGCAGAGGCGCAGCTGCCCCAGCCTGCTAGCCGCAATGCCCAGTTGCGAAATTGTTGTAAATTGACCGTATTTTAATCATGGAATTGGTCCTGAAATTACTCAAATAATTCGTGTAATTCATGAGGAGTCTGCCCCTGAATTTGGGATCATTTTGACTCATGGTCTATTATTGATGATTTTTTCAATTTCGGCTCTAGAAAATTCATTAAAAAAAATTTAGTGCCCAGAAAATTCTGAAATTCTTTCTGGTGGTAGATATGATTATTCTCCATTTATATACAAAATTCCAGCTCAAAATTCCAAGTAAATAATTTTTTAGACCCATTATGACAGCTCAGATATATTGATGTTTCCTCTTGCCGGGAGTGAAATTTCATTTAAGACTCTTTATGGGGGAGGTGGTCACCTAGCTTGCTGGGTGCCAACAGGCCATGCATGCCTCCCCCCCTGCCTATCCCACGTGGGCAGGCGCTGGGCTTGGGCAACCCAGCGCGCATGGCATGGGCAGGGCGGCTTGCTGCCTTGCCCATCCAGCCGGTGGTGCGTGGCTGTGGCGGCCACCACCGCCGGTAGGCAGGCGGCCGGCGACGTCGGCCGAAGAGTGTGGGACGCCTGATCAGTAGCCAACGGAGTGGGGAAAACGTGGGAAACGAAATCCGCTAAATTGTGGGCAACGAAATGAGAAAAATCGTGGGATAATGAGCTGGGATGTGGCTACACAAGCTCGACTGTGTGGGCGGCGAAGCTAACGATGATGCATGCTACGCGAGGGCCAAATCGCTTGGGGGATTTCGAGCTTGCGGAGTGCTTCGTCACAGGCCCTCGAGGAGGCGGATGCGGGGCTGGATCCCGATGCCCAGGCTTGCCTCGGCGGACTCATTGTGCAGCGCGATCGGCGACACGATCGTTGGCCGTTAGCAACCAGCGAGCCACACAGCCAGCCTGGGCAAGGCGTGACACCCCTGCTGCCAAGGCCTCATCGGTGGGAAAAACGTGGGCAATGAAATGAGAGAAATTGTGGGATAATGAGCTGGGATATGGCTAGACAAACTCGATGGTGTGGGCAGCGAAGCTAACGATGATGCATGCTACGCGAGGGCCAAATCGCTGGGGGGATTTTGAGCTTGCGGAGTGCTTCGTCACAGGCCCTCGAGGAGGCGGAAGCGGGGCTGGATCCCGATGCCCAGGCTTGCCTCGGCGGACTCATTGTGCAGCGCGATCGACGACACGATCGTCGGCCGTTAGCAACAAGCGAGCCACACAGCCAGCCTGGGCAAGGCGTGACACCCCTGCTGCCAAGGCCTCATCGGTGGGAAAAACATGGGCAATGAAATGAGAGAAATTGTGGGATAATGAGCTGGGATATGGCTAGACAAACTCGATGGTGTGTGCAGCGAAGCTAACGATGATGCATGCTACGCGAGGGCCAAATCGCTGGGGGGATTTTGAGCTTGCGGAGTGCTTCGTCACAGGCCCTCGAGGTGGCGGACGTGGGGTTGGATCCCGACGCTCAGGCTTGCCTGGGCGAACTCGTTGCGCAGCGCGATCGGTGACACGATCGTCGGCCGTTAGCAACGAGCGAGCCACACGGCCATCCTGGGCAAGGCGTGACACCCCTGCTGCCAAGCCCTCATCGGTGGGAAAAACGTGGGCAATGAAATGAGAGAAATTGTGGGATAATGAGCTGGGATGTGGCTAGACAAATTTGACGGTGTGGGCAGCTAAGCTAACGATGATGCATGCTACGCGAGGGCCAAATTACTGGGAGGATTTTGAGCATGCGGAGTGCTTCGTCGCAGGCCCTCGAGGCGGCAGATGCGGGGCTGGATCCCGACGCCCAGGCTTGCCTCGGCGGACTCATTGTGCAGCGCGATCGGCGACACGATCGTCGGCCGTTAGCAACAAGCGAGCCACACTGCCAGCCTGGGCAAGGCGTGACACCCCTGCTGCCAAGGCCTCATCGGTGGGAAAAACATGGACAACGAAATGAGAAAAATCATGGGATAATGAGCTGGGATGTGGCTACACAAGCTCGACGGAGTGGGAGGTGAAGCTAACGATGATGCATGCTACGCGAGGGCCAAATGGCTGGGGGGATTTTGAGCATGCGGAGTGCTTCGTCGCAGGCCCTCGAGGTGGCGGATGCGGGGCTGGATCCTGACGCCCAGGCTTGCCTAGGCGGACTCGTTGCGCAGCGCGATCGACGTCACGATCGTCGGCCGTTAGCAATGAGCGAGCCACACAGCCAGCCTGGGCAAGGCGTGACACCCCTGCTGCCAAGGTCTCATCGGTCGGAAAAACGTAGGCAACGAAATGAGAAAAATCATGTGATAATGAGCTGGGATGTGGCTACACAAGCTCGACGGTGTGGGCGGCGAAGCTAACGATGATGCATGCTACGCGAGGGCCAAATGGCTGGGGGGATTTTGAGCAGGCGGAGTGCTTCGTTGCAGGCCCTCGAGGTGGCGGATACGGGGCTGGATCCCGACGCCCAGGCTTGACTTGGCGGACTCGTTGCGCAGCGCGATCGACGACACGATCGTCGGCCATTAGCAATGACCGAGCCACACGGCCAGCCTGGGCACCCCTGCTGCCAAGGCGTCATCGGTGGGAAAAACGTGGGCAACGAAGCAAGAATAATCGTGGGATAATGAGCTGGGATGTGGCTAGACAAGCTCGATGGTGTGGGCGGCGAAGGTAACGATGATGCATGCTACGCGAGGGCCAAATCGTTGGGGGTAATTTCGAGCATGCAGAGTGCTTCATCGCAGGCCCTTGAGGCGACGGACGTGGGGTTGGATCCCGACGCTCAGGCTTGCCTAGGCGGACTCGTTGCATAGCGTGATCGTCGACACGATCGTCAGCCGTTAGCAATGAGCGAGCCACACGGCCAGCCTGGGCACCCCTGCTTCCAAGGCCTCATCGGTTGGAAAAATGTGGGCAACGAAGCGAGAATAATCGTGGGATAATGAGCTGGGATATGGCTAGACAAGCTCGATGGTGTGGGCGGCGAAGCGAACGATGATTCATGCTACGTGAGGGCCAAATCATTTGGGGGATTTCGAGGATGTGGAGTGCTTCGTCGTAAGCCCTTGAGGCGGCAGACGTGGGGTTGGATCTCGACGCTCAGGCTTGCCTAGGCAGACTCATTGTGCCACGCGATCGACAACATGATCGTCGGCCATTAGCAACTAGCGAGCCACACGGCCAGCCTGGGCACCCCTGCTGCTAAGGCCTCATCGGTGGGAAAAACATGGGCAACGAAGCGAGAATAATCGTGGGATAATGAGCTGGGATGTGGCTAGACAAGCTCGATGGTGTGGGCGACGAAGCTAATGATGATGCATGCTACGTGAGGGCCAAATCGTTGGGGGGATTTCAAGCATGAGGAGTGCTTCGTCGCAGGCCCTTGAGGCGGCGGACGTGGGGTTGGATCTCGACGCTCATACTTGCCTAGAAGCGGGCTTGTTGCGCAGCACGATCAACGACATGATCGT
Organism: Moringa oleifera; assembly: GCA_021397835.1. Lineage (NCBI taxonomy): Eukaryota > Viridiplantae > Streptophyta > Magnoliopsida > Brassicales > Moringaceae > Moringa > Moringa oleifera. The sequence goes on from JAJFZO010000492.1 coordinate 24,798, forward strand.
CGGCCATTAGCAACGAGCGAGCCACACGGCCAGCCAGGGCACGTTGTGACACCCCTGCTGCCGAGGCCTCATCGGTGGTCCCTTGCCATTGAAGAATTGTCCCTTGCTATTGAAACAATTTCGCGCTTAGCAGCTTGGATGCAGCGGGACACGATGACCTGCATGATCGATGGGCCTTTCGCTCATCGGCTTGCAGCTCGTTT